>CM022701.1:68616938-68665516 GCA_012295165.1 Asparagus setaceus | reverse complement strand
TACTAATGAAGATGATTTTACAAAAGTGGTTTTCTTATGAAGATCTTTTTCAACTTGAAAACCCAATCCTTTTGTCTTTTGAGTTTCTTTTGATAAGAAAGTAAAGTTTTTAAATTTTCTTTTCCTTTATTAAACTTACTAACATTTAAGTATATGTCATCATATTTTGATTTAATCAAAGAAATATCTTTATCTAAAATACTAATGAAGTCTTTAAATTATAGCATTCTGATTTTAGATACAAATTTTCATTAGTTAACAAATAATTTTCTTTGAGTAAATTCTCATTTTCTTCTTTAATTTAATTTCTTGTGAATTAACATAAGAAGAATTTAAATCAGAAATTTCTTCTAATAATCTCTTATTTTCATTTTTAAGAAAATTATGTGAAACTTTTAAAAAAATAACCTTAAAAAGTTCACCTTCAAGGTATGTAATTAGTATCCTGACTAGACCTAAACCTAAACATTAACAAAAGGAGTCATGTATCTTGAATATGAGTTTTAAGAATATTTTTGGGTTTTAGTGAAAGTTTTGACTAAGAGGTATTGATTGCATTACAAACCCACTTTTAAGGTGGTTTGTGTATAAATTGAAATTAAAAGGTGGTTCCGGTAGGATTACCCTGTTTTAAAGATGGTTTCTAAGGACAAAAAACCAACTAATAATATAGTTCTCATTAGTCTTGTTTCCAGACAATAAAGTTTTCAGGTAACTACTTATTGCATGGTTGCATCTTGACACTTCTGCTTTATACTTGGTGAAAAAAAAATGCTTAACGTGCTATACTGATTTGTGATGTGCTTTTGTCATTCTTATTGGATGTCAACATGAAACTATTATTAGTTAGGGAAGAAATTAATTTCAATTTCTTTTTTTGTTTTGTTTTTGTTTGATTATGCTGTGAGGAAGCTCTCGTTCTGTTAACATAGGTTTGGCTTTTTTCAGAATGACGGACATCAAAATGGCAGAGTATTTCTAAATAAATCCAGAATGAAATCTTCAAGATGCTATCGTAGGTTTTGTACTCATATGGCTTTAGTTGATGATAGAGTGGTTCATCCGTCAAGTGTCACCACATCTAAGGGAGTGTTGGTAATATGTTCCTTTCTGATTAAATCTATAAATGCTATGATTTAGTATGTTTTGATGATGTAACACATGCAATGCTGTTTAATTTCATAGGATTGAGTTAAATACTTGTCTAGTATTCTATAGCTTCTAAACTCGGCATCATGAAGTAATTCTACTACTTGGTTGATTGTGTTTCTTTGTTTATCTTATGCAGGCTTATGATCTGGTTCAAGGAGGTCTTGTAAGTTTACTAAACAAAACTTCCCATTATTCTATTGTTTTTCTTGGTTTCATATGAAGTTTGCATGAGGTTGTTTCTTTTATACGCTATCTTAAACAATGTTTTAAAAAGCCGACACCTAACCCTCCTAGGCCTACAGTGCCTAGGCAGCATTAGGTCTTGGAGCACCTAGGGAGCTTGGTACTTACCGCAATTTGCACCCAGCAGGTCTTGATTGTGATTTTGATTTCCTCCACTACAGCCTCCAAGTCCTCCACCCTCCTCTG
Source organism: Asparagus setaceus (assembly GCA_012295165.1). Taxonomy (NCBI): domain Eukaryota; kingdom Viridiplantae; phylum Streptophyta; class Magnoliopsida; order Asparagales; family Asparagaceae; genus Asparagus; species Asparagus setaceus. The sequence continues at coordinate 68,663,935 of CM022701.1, read as the reverse complement.
AACTCCTCTGGCCTCCTCCATCAACTATGAACACCTCCTCTGTTCCTCTGACCTTCAGCAAAACCTCCTCCACCACCACTTAAAAAAAATAAAATCCACCTACGCCAAGGCTCTAAGCGTCAGGTCCGTCCCCTAGGCCGCCAGCGCTTTCTGTAACCTTGATCTTAAATATGGTTATCCTAATTATAAAGTGGACCTGCCCTCTACATGGTGATTTAGGAGTGGATGTGTATGTTTAGATGTTTAGATGGTACCGTAGTTCGGGATATCTTGTATATTATGATTATGTATTCCTCTCACATTCATTAAGGGTATGGTACACTGGAAGAGTAGAATAGGATAAACTAAACAAAGGGTTGAATTTTTTAATTTTATTTGACAGTTTGGATCTCTGAGAATTTCCCCTTAGTTTTCCTTATGTTATTCACCAGTTATCAATGTATCAAATGCTTATTTGAGCATTTTGTACTTTTATGTGAACAATGTTGGTTTGCGATATTGGGTCTCATGAGAGCCACAAGCATTATTTGTTAATGTGAGATTGAAGAAGATGAATCATCAATCTTTTTTCTTAACAAATTGAAGGGTAAATTAAACCCACCTCTTCTGGCGCTATTTTCTCTCTCCTAAATATGTCGTCAAGAGTTTGCGAGTAAAATCAAAAGCTCCAAAGCAATAGACCAGAGACTCAATAATAAAGGGAAGGAACAGAGACAACCAAGCAATTTGATTTTTTATTATTTTATGAACCTTTTGAGGTAAATGTGGAAAATAGCGTACTCCCTGTTTTTTTTTCTTTTTGTTTAACCTCATATTTTCCCCTTTTACAATCGTATTATCCTCACAGATGCATTCTTTAAAGTCCATGAACAAAAACATTCTTTTTCCTATGCTCCTTAAGTTTATAGACATGTAATGATATATAAGACACTTCTCTTTAGCACAAGTTGGTTTGTCCATTCGTGTTGGATACAATCTGTCTCCCAAATGTTACAAAGATGTGACCTTTATTCTTCTTACATATATGTGCATGATGAAGAATCTTATTCCCTCTTTTGGCAAACACTAATTGTTCATAAATCAGTCAACTCTTTAAGATTCTCTTGACATGCATAACAGACACATTTTCAAGAAACACATATGATTTTTCTCATGTCTCCTTTTCAAAGAGCTACCATGTTTGTGTCAATGCATTTTAGACTGTGCGGTACTTTTTGGTTGACTTTTGAGTAAAGATTTCATAAAACATTGTATTTTCTATTTCTACGGCAAAGTTTAGCTCGATCAAAGATTGGCTACTTACAGGCCTGTGCATTATATACATTGATATATACCATGAAGTGTGCATGTGCCATCAGTTAAATTGGAGATCTTAGTGACCTTGCTGCTGAACGTGGATATAGTCTTGTAAGATCATCCAGCTAATGACATTTCTGTTGACTGTTTGAGCAAAGATTTCATAACCATCATATTTTCTATTTCTATGGCAAATTGTAGCTCTATCAAAGATTGGCTACTTACAGGCCTGTGATTTATATACATTGATCTATAGTGTGAAGTGTACATGCACCATCTGCTTAATTGGAGATCGTGGTGACCTTGCTGCTGCACCTGGATATAGTTTTATACTTTTATTAGGTTATCCAGCTAATGACAAGGAATGTTTTACATTTTTCAGCAGACCATCTGTAACTTTAATCATTATATAAGTTCATGTTGATTCTGAGCTTTAGACATCTTGAGATATTACTGTTTTATATTAACAGTTGGCTTTTAAGCTATTGTTATTACTGTAATGACACTGTTATATATGCACACTAGGACATGATTTTACCTGAGTAATTTATTTACCAGAATTATGTATTATGCTTCTTGATTGATGTGTCATGCTAAGGAAAAACATTGCTGTGTTATTTGGGTGGTCATAGAGATATGATGGATAGGAACTGTTTCCAATTCTTGTTTGAAGATTGTTGACAAAGGTGGAAGTAGTATGGACTGCATATATGTGGAAGAAACTAATTTGCTGTGATGTACCAATGAAAGCATGCTATGAACCTCTTAAGTTAGCTGTGTACTTCTTCATCTGGTTTGTTTTCAACATCAATAAATATTACCACTCTAACTGATGAGTTGTCTATGATTATACGTCTATTAATTTTTAGAAATGCGGGGGTATGAACTAAGATGATAGCTATGGAAATTGGCATATTTAACTTTATTAATTGATGCTGTACTTCCCTCAGCAACCTACCTTTTTCCTTACTTTTGGAAACATCAGCAGATATGTATTTTTTGTAGTTACTAGATAATACTCATGGCACTGCAGATGCATTGTGGAAGAATATGACAGAAAAGGATAGTAGAGGGAGGTGGTGAAGACTATTTCACTATACTAGCTTGCACCTCATTTAACAAATTGAGCTACGAAGACATGAGTGGTGAGGTCCACTAGCTTTAGTAAAACGACAAGCTAACATACGTTTTTTTCTACATGTGTATGGTTGGAAGAAATTATGAAGGATATGATAGTGGTTAACTTAGCAGAAGAGGTACCCTTAATAGAACTGAATGGAAGAACAAGATTCATGTAGCCAAACACAAACGTTTGGGATAAACACTTTGTTCTTGTTCTTGATGTTGTGCATACGTGTGCAGGTGGACGGGCATTGTGCGTATGCCACTAATTAAGAGCTGCATGAGAATTTGGAGTATAAAATGGACAAAAGATAAATTGGAATTTTCCAAATAGTGACTGACCCACTAGGAAAACTTTCCTTTTTTGTATAGCAAAAATATATACATATATACTGCCACATGGGTAATTATTGACATGAAGATTGCTACTTGTCAATTTGAATTCCCAAGTTCAAGTGTCATGGCTTTCTGGTTATTGTTGTGGAAACATATGTTTAGTTCATTGCTTTTGTTGGTGACAAGATGACATATCTAGGATTTGACATTGATGTATGTATGATGTATCTATCTGTCCATGTTTCCGCCTTCCATTCTCTACAGTCTTTCTAATGTATATGGATATCTGAGTTGAACTAAACATCTAGAATGGTCACTATTCTTGATTTATGTCTGAATTGCCGTCATATTCTGCAACATAATAACTTTTAATTTCTTATGTAATTTTACTGTCTAAGGGTTCACCAAGGTTTTAAATATCGGATATCGGGAAATATTAGACAATAAAAATCCATATTGGATTGTGGGTAAGGGGAAATATCAGGGATATGTAGTAAATATCAGTGTCATATTGAATGATAGCATATATAATATAATGTCCTAAAATGTAATCTAAATATATTTAGTAAAATCTAAGCATACAAAATTTAGATCACTAACCAATTGTAGAAACTTCCTTGAAGAAAAGGTCATACTAAAATTTTCTGAAAAAACTTTATAGGGCTGGAACTTTTGCTAAAATTCATTAAAGAAATTTTCTAGTATTGTAAAGTATTGCAGCAAGGAATATAAAAGGATATATTGGCCAACATATATGTTGATATATCGGCTATGTCGGGATATATCACTCAAAAAATTTCCAAAAGCGGTAAAAGATATTGAGATCATATTATATCGTTTTGCGGCAAGCCTTATAAAATATATTAGGCTATATCGGGGATATTTAAAACAACTGATTCACTTAGTATCTTAAATATTTAGCCTAGTAGCCGTCAATTATATTCTTATGAACTTTCTAAATTTCAGTGGAAGCGGAGAGACTTTGCTGAAAAATTAATTTATAATTACCATGCAATCCTTTATTTTACCGTTTAGAATGTGGCTGGCTATAAAGTGCAAATCTGTATAAGAAGGCTGCACAAACAATTTTACGCACTGTTGGGCTGTCAAACTAATATGTTATTCCTGCCAAGGAAATTACGACTTAAGAGAGGCTTGGCGTAGAATCTATTTGGTCTGCTTACTCAAAAATGGCTTTGTCTCAAAAATCTTGTTAACTCATCAAAGAATGATGACACAAAATGTAGGGATTGTCATTAGGAGTTCATCATGAAATTTAACTTCTATGATCCTATCCAAAGGAAGGAAACAACCTTTCAAGCTCACCGACCTTCCTGCCAGCTCGTTGAGTAGTAAATTCCAACTTGGCAACTTGCGCTTTCATGTCTTCCTAGAACTTAGAATTGACAAATATTTGATTTATAGATTCTCTTATTCTGTGGTCTACCCCAGATCTTCTAAATACTGCATACTTTGCTAAATTTGTTTTGATATAGGTCAAGTATGAACTCTTAAGCCTATTGGAACAATAGATTTGCTTAGTTAGTATATCTTCATCTGAGGCAGGTGAGGCAGGCTTCCGCTACTGACAAGTCACCAAATGATGTGCCAACTGCTGTTCTTCTGCATGGAATTCTGGGTAGCAGGAAGAACTGGGGTAAGCTATAAAATTTGTGAGCTTCTTTCAGATAATATTGCTCTGCCAATCTGATACATCCCATTCCCATGCTAACCTACTAATTAATTGAGTACCCACTTTTCATCTTTAAAATCAGGGGCTTAATTAAGAAATTGATTTTCTGTATTTCAAGACATAGGCGGATGTATGATTCTCTACTATGTATAGAAGGTTTTTATGGTTGATCCAGATCTTTCTTTTCTAGCTCTTGACAGTTAGGGCCAAACAATATCCAGTTGCAACACTTGAGTATAATTTAATAGGATTATTTTTTGTTTTGCTTTGTTTGACTGGGAATTTTCAAAATATAGAAATGTGGGAAAGTTTGTATTTCTTTGTGGAGAGTTACTTTTGTCCAGAATTAATACAAATATAGGTTTCATCATCCCAAATCTGTAAGTGATTTAGACTTTTTTTGGGTAATGGGAGTGATTTTAGAACTGTATTGCTAAACAATTTATGGTTTGGAAGGGCAAAATTAGAGTAACTATACCAATGCTGCTGCTTTTAATGTTAAAAGTAAACCTACTAGGATCTCCATTTTATGAATCTTAATTCTAGAGTATAAAAGCGAGAGAATCAATTTGAGATGATTTGGCCAGGTGCACTGAAAGCCACTAAATGTTTAGTTAGAAGAAGCCACAAAATTACAACTTGACCCTGACAATATACCCAAACATAAAAAGTCCTATATAAGGTGGATTTCTACATGACTGCCACACCTTTTGGATTATCAATGTTTCATTTGTTGAACTGGTAAAGTGTAAATGGCCCATAAAACAAACCTTCCAACGTAATAGCTGAACAGGAAACACCTACTCTACACACGTAGAAACTCGTGCGCACACACACGTTACAGGAAAAAGTGGTATTGCATAATTCATGTTTCCTTCCGCAAACTACCAGTCACTTTGTGCAATCCTATTCATGCGTTATCCAGATTGTCAAACTTGGCAATCAAAGAAATAAAAGAAAGAAAATTATTAACTTATTTGGTTAGCTTCTAAGATGTTTTAATCTAGTATTAGTTACTTTAATTGGTTTATCTGTGTTTTCAAGACTATACTATAAATTTGTGTTTGATCTTTTGAGTTTTTAATCTAATGGGAATTTTGGTCCTATCTTTTAATTAAAGTAGTTTGTTTTCTCAGTTTCAACAATATCAAATCAAGAGTTGCTTGTCGATACGAAAAGATGAAAAGTTCCTAATATCACAATACGTAATTGTACATGTCTTCAAATGTTTATCTGTTGCTTTTACGGTTTTACTTAGTTGTTTGGTGTTAATTGCATGCTCCTTTCCAATCATGAGCCTTATCCAATCAATCTGAAATTTCTCAGGATCTTTCGCGAAGAGGCTGGCTCAAGAGTTTCCCTTGTGGCAGGTACTTTATGGTGTTATTATGATCAGGGACCATTTTCTTTTTTATTCTTCTTTTCTCAAGTCTTTGTCATCTCACCAATGCAGTTTCTTTTAGTTGATTTGCGTTCTCATGGTGATTCAGCATCAATTAGTAAGCGTGGGCCACATAGTGTTGCTGCAGCTGCTCTTGATGTCCTAAAGCTTGTAAGCTTTTCTATAATGTTACTTCGTTTCAGTCGTTTTATTTTTGTAATTTACTTTATTCTTAATACTTAAAGAAGTGTGGAGCATATTTTATTAACAACCTATGTTGAAATCCATATTGGATTGTGGGTAAGGGGAAATATCGGGATATGTAGTAAATATCAGTGTCATATTGAATGATAGCATATATAATATAATGTCCTAAAATGTAATCTAAATATATTTAGTAAAATCTAAGCATACAAAATTTAGATCACTAACCAATTGTAGAAACTTCCTTGAAGAAAAGGTCATACTAAAATTCTCTGGAAAAACTTTATAGGGCTGGAACTTTTGCTAAAATTCATTAAAGAAATTTTCTAGTATTGTAAAGTATTGCAGCAAGGAATATAAAAGGATATATTGGCCAACATATATGTTGATATATCGGCTATGTCGGGATATATTACTCAAAAAATTTCCAAAAGCGGTAAAAGATATTGAGATCATATTATATCGTTTTGCGGCAAGCCTTATAAAATATATTAGGCTATATCGGGGATATTTAAAACAACTGATTCACTTAGTATCTTAAATATTTAGCCTAGTAGCCGTCAATTATATTCTTATGAACTTTCTAAATTTCAGTGGAAGCGGAGAGACTTTGCTGAAAAATTAATTTATAATTACCATGCAATCCTTTATTTTACCGTTTAGAATGTGGCTGGCTATAAAGTGCAAATCTGTAGAAGAAGGCTGCACAAACAATTTTACGCACTGTTGGGCTGTCAAACTAATATGTTATTCCTGCCAAGGAAATTACGACTTAAGAGAGGCTTGGCGTAGAATCTATTTGGTCTGCTTACTCAAAAATGGCTCTGTCTCAAAAATCTTGTTAACTCATCAAAGAATGATGACACAAAATGTAGGGATTGTCATTAGGAGTTCATCATGAAATTTAACTTCTATGATCCTATCCAAAGGAAGGAAACAACCTTTCAAGCTCACCGACCTTCCTGCCAGCTCGTTGAGTAGTAAATTCCAACTTGGCAACTTAGCTTTCATGTCTTCCTAGAACTTAGAATTGACAAATATTTGATTTATAGATTCTCTTATTCTGTGGTCTACCCCAGATCTTCTAAATACTGCATACTTTGCTAAATTTGTTTTGATATAGGTCAAGTATGAACTCTTAAGCCTATTGGAACAATAGATTTGCTTAGTTAGTATATCTTCATCTGAGGCAGGTGAGGCAGGCTTCCGCTACTGACAAGTCACCAAATGATGTGCCAACTGCTGTTCTTCTGCATGGAATTCTGGGTAGCAGGAAGAACTGGGGTAAGCTATAAAATTTGTGAGCTTCTTTCAGATAATATTGCTCTGCCAATCTGATACATCCCATTCCCATGCTAACCTACTAATTAATTGAGTACCCACTTTTCATCTTTAAAATCAGGGGCTTAATTAAGAAATTGATTTTCTGTATTTCAAGACATAGGCGGATGTATGATTCTCTACTATGTATAGAAGGTTTTTTATGGTTGATCCAGATCTTTCTTTTCTAGCTCTTGACAGTTAGGGCGTCAAACAATATCCAGTTGCAACACTTGAGTATAATTTAATAGGATTATTTTTTGTTTTGCTTTGTTTGACTGGGAATTTTCAAAATATAGAAATGTGGGAAAGTTTGTATTTCTTTGTGGAGAGTTACTTTTGTCCAGAATTAATACAAATATAGGTTTCATCATCCCAAATCTGTAAGTGATTTAGACTTTTTTTTTGGGTAATGGGAGTGATTTTAGAACTGTATTGCTAAACAATTTATGGTTTGGAAGGGCAAAAATTAGAGTAACTATACCAATGCTGCTGCTTTTAATGTTAAAAGTAAACCTACTAGGATCTCCATTTTATGAATCTTAATTCTAGAGTATAAAACGAGAGAATCAATTTGAGATGAGTTGTCTATGATTATACGCCTATTAATTTTTAGAAATGCGGGTATGAACTAAGATGATAGCTATGGAAATTGGCATATTTAACTTTATTAATTGATGCTGTACTTCCTCAGCAACCTACCTTTTTCCTTACTTTTGGAAACATCAGCAGATATGTATTTTTTGTAGTTACTAGATAATACTCATGGCACTGCACATGCATTGTGGAAGAATATGACAGAAAAGGATAGTAGAGGGAGGTGGTGAAGACTCTTTCACTATACTAGCTTGCACCTCATTTAACAAATTGAGCTACGAAGGCATGAGTGGTGAGGTCCACTAGCTTTAGTAAAACGACAAGCTAACATACTTTTTTTTCTACATGTGTATGGTTGGAAGAAATTATGAAGGATATGATAGTGGTTAACTTAGCAGAAGAGGTACCCTTAATAGAACTGAATGGAAGAACAAGATTCATGTAGCCAAACACAAACGTTTGGGATAAACACTTTGTTCTTGTTCTTGATGTTGTGCATACGTGTGCAGGTGGACGGGCATTGTGCGTATGCCACTAATTAAGAGCTGCATGAGAATTTGGAGTATAAAATGGACAAAAGATAAATTGGAATTTTCCAAATAGTGACTGACCCACTAGGAAAACTTTCCTTTTTTGTATAGCAAAAATATATACATATATACTGCCACATGGGTAATTATTGACATGAAGATTGCTATTTGTCAATTTGAATTCCCAAGTTCAAGTGTCATGGCTTTCTGGTTATTGGTTGTGGAAACATATGTTTAGTTCATTGCTTTTGTTGGTGACAAGATGACATATCTAGGATTTGACATTGATGTATGTATGATGTATCTATCTGTCCATGTTTCCGCCTTCCATTCTCTACAGTCTTTCTAATGTATATGGATATCTGAGTTGAACTAAACATCTAGAATGGTCACTATTCTTGATTTATGTCTGAATTGCCGTCATATTCTGCAACATAATAACTTTTAATTTCTTATGTAATTTTACTGTCTAAGGGTTCACCAAGGTTTTAAATATCGGATATCGGGAAATATTAGACAATAAAAATCCATATTGGATTGTGGGTAAGGGGAAATATCGGGATATGTAGTAAATATCGAGTGTCATATTGAATGATAGCATATATAATATAATGTCCTAAAATGTAATCTAAATATATTTAGTAAAATCTAAGCATACAAAATTTAGATCACTAACCAATTGTAGAAACTTCCTTGAAGAAAAGGTCATACTAAAAATTTTCTGAAAAAACTTTATAGGGCTGGAACTTTTGCTAAAATTCATTAAAGAAATTTTCTAGTATTGTAAAGTATTGCAGCAAGGAATATAAAAGGATATATTGGCCAACATATATGTTGATATATCGGCTATGTCGGGATATATTACTCAAAAAATTTCCAAAAGCGGTAAAAGATATTGAGATCATATTATATCGCTTTTGCGGCAAGCCTTATAAAATATATTAGGCTATATCGGGATATTTAAAACAACTGATTCACTTAGTATCTTAAATATTTAGCCTAGTAGCCGTCAATTATATTCTTATGAACTTTCTAAATTTCAGTGGAAGCGGAGAGACTTTGCTGAAAAATTAATTTATAATTACCATGCAATCCTTTATTTTACCGTTTAGAATGTGGCTGGCTATAAAGTGCAAATCTGTAGAAGAAGGCTGCACAAACAATTTTACGCACTGTTGGGCTGTCAAACTAATATGTTATTCCTGCCAAGGAAATTACGACTTAAGAGAGGCTTGGCGTAGAATCTATTTGGTCTGCTTACTCAAAAATGGCTTTGTCTCAAAAATCTTGTTAACTCATCAAAGAATGATGACACAAAATGTAGGGATTGTCATTAGGAGTTCATCATGAAATTTAACTTCTATGATCCTATCCAAAGGAAGGAAACAACCTTTCAAGCTCACCGACCTTCCTGCCAGCTCGTTGAGTAGTAAATTCCAACTTGGCAACTTGCGCTTTCATGTCTTCCTAGAACTTAGAATTGACAAATATTTGATTTATAGATTCTCTTATTCTGTGGTCTACCCCAGATCTTCTAAATACTGCATACTTTGCTAAATTTGTTTTGATATAGGTCAAGTATGAACTCTTAAGCCTATTGGAACAATAGATTTGCTTAGTTAGTATATCTTCATCTGAGGCAGGTGAGGCAGGCTTCCGCTACTGACAAGTCACCAAATGATGTGCCAACTGCTGTTCTTCTGCATGGAATTCTGGGTAGCAGGAAGAACTGGGGTAAGCTATAAAATTTGTGAGCTTCTTTCAGATAATATTGCTCTGCCAATCTGATACATCCCATTCCCATGCTAACCTACTAATTAATTGAGTACCCACTTTTCATCTTTAAAATCAGGGGCTTAATTAAGAAATTGATTTTCTGTATTTCAAGACATAGGCGGATGTATGATTCTCTACTATGTATAGAAGGTTTTTATGGTTGATCCAGATCTTTCTTTTCTAGCTCTTGACAGTTAGGGCCAAACAATATCCAGTTGCAACACTTGAGTATAATTTAATAGGATTATTTTTTGTTTTGCTTTGTTTGACTGGGAATTTTCAAAATATAGAAATGTGGGAAAGTTTGTATTTCTTTGTGGAGAGTTACTTTTGTCCAGAATTAATACAAATATAGGTTTCATCATCCCAAATCTGTAAGTGATTTAGACTTTTTTGGGTAATGGGAGTGATTTTAGAACTGTATTGCTAAACAATTTATGGTTTGGAAGGGCAAAAATTAGAGTAACTATACCAATGCTGCTGCTTTTTAATGTTAAAAGTAAACCTACTAGGATCTCCATTTTATGAATCTTAATTCTAGAGTATAAAACGAGAGAGAATCAATTTGAGATGATTTGGCCAGGTGCACTGAAAGCCACTAAATGTTTAGTTAGAAGAAGCCACAAAATTACAACTTGACCCTGACAATATGCCCAAACATAAAAAGTCCTATATAAGGTGGATTTCTACATGACTGCCACACCTTTTGGATTATCAATGTTTCATTTGTTGAACTGGTAAAGTGTAAATGGCCCATAAAACAAACCTTCCAACGTAATAGCTGAACAGGAAACACCTACTCTACACACGTAGAAACTCGTGCGCACACACACGTTACAGGAAAAAGTGGTATTGCATAATTCATGTTTCCTTCCGCAAACTACCAGTCACTTTGTGCAATCCTATTCATGTGTTATCCAGATTGTCAAACTTGGCAATCAAAGAAATAAAAGAAAGAAAATTATTAACTTATTTGGTTAGCTTCTAAGATGTTTTAATCTAGTATTAGTTACTTTAATTGGTTTATCTGTGTTTTCAAGACTATACTATAAATTTGTGTTTGATCTTTTGAGTTTTTAATCTAATGGGAATTTTGGTCCTATCTTTTAATTAAAGTAGTTTGTTTTCTCAGTTTCAACAATATCAAATCAAGAGTTGCTTGTCGATACGAAAAGATGAAAAGTTCCTAATATCACAATACGTAATTGTACATGTCTTCAAATGTTTATCTGTTGCTTTTACGGTTTTACCTAGTTGTTTGGTGTTAATTGCATGCTCCTTTCCAATCATGAGCCTTATCCAATCAATCTGAAATTTCTCAGGATCTTTCGCAAAGAGGCTGGCTCAAGAGTTTCCCTTGTGGCAGGTACTTTATGGTGTTATTATGATCAGGGACCATTTTCTTTTTTATTCTTCTTTTCTCAAGTCTTTGTCATCTCACCAATGCAGTTTCTTTTAGTTGATTTGCGTTCTCATGGTGATTCAGCATCAATTAGTAAGCGTGGACCACATACTGTTGCTGCAGCTGCTCTTGATGTCCTAAAGCTTGTAAGCTTTTCTATAATGTTACTTCGTTTCAGTCGTTTTATTTTTGTAATTTACTTTATTCTTAATACTTAAAGAAGTGTGGAGCATATTTTATTAACAACCTATGTTGAGATCCCTGGTAATATGTGCCCTTGACTAAAGTATTAAAGGTTGATGAAGTCATGGAGATATACATTCAAACGCAATGTATAATATTGTGGCATATATGCTATATTTCTGATATAGGACTACATTGGGAATGTAGAACAGTTCTTTGTCTTTTCCAAAACTATCTAGGCTGTAGCATACCGGGAGTAAAGGCTTTTCCAGAATAAATAAACATCCCAACTGTTATTGAAACGGTCATTTTCCTTAAGTACATGCTTATGTTTTTGGTATGAGTTTCAATAATATACATGGTTTAGCATGCCCAGCAGAATTGTAGACTTGCAATTTTATCTTTGATGTGTATCTGGCAAAAAAAAAAGTCGGAGCTTGTTTTCCCCGAGAAAGAACCTCATCTCACATGTGGAGTTAACGAGTCAAAAGAGCTTTCTGAGTATGTATTAGATATCTAAGTTATTTCCCATTTCAAGAACTTGTTGGAATGTTTCCGTATATCAATTTGATGTTTACTTGAAGGATAATCACCAGTATTTTATTCTGTTTCATGTACAAGTTTCTGCTGATTAAATGTTAGTTCAACGACAACAGCAGCAATAAGAAAGAGTGTATCACAAACTTTCGGACATGTCCATGAGTTTTTCCCATGCAACTCAATGAAACCTGTCTGCTGTCAAATTTGCATCTACCATGTCTTTTTTATTCCTTTATATGAGAATGGCTTTGATCTAAAACTAGAAGCTTCCGCAACTAAAGTTGTACCACTTTTGACCTGCACACTAGTCCATCTCTTTAGCACATAGCCAAATAATCTATTCTCCACCTTGTTGTCAACTGAAGCTACTTTAAGATTTACAAATGCACTTAATTTTATCTCTTGTTCTGTTGCAATGCTGTTCATCCATCTCTGTACTCCCATTCATCTACATTTTTAAACATGATTCTTAATCGTCTATACATTCCGGACCACGAAACAAGGGCTTGTGTGTGTGTCTTGTATTTCCGTCCATCGGATTCAGATTTTATATTTTAGTTTATGATGATCAAGTATTATCTGAGAAGTATTACTATCTCCACTGGCATTATTATCAAGAAAATCTAATTGAATGATCATCTGGATAGATTACCCTTGGAGCGCAGGTTTTAAGGTCCTCCATCTATCAACTGTTCCATCAACCTGTATGGCTGCATATGCTATCTTTATCTTTGTCTTTATATTGCTCCATGTTGATTTTAGTCAACTTAGGCTTCCTTGATGTCTTTTGATTATTCGAAATGTGCATTGAGTTTACAGGTCAATTTCCCTTTCCTTAGTTATGTCTATATGACTGACATTTACATGTAATAGGTTGGACAACTCAGATTAACCCCAAGGGTATTGGTTGGTCACAGCTTTGGTGGCAAAGGTACTTTAAGTTCCTATTGCAGCCTGAATATATTATTATTGATAATAAACATCTTTTGTTTTGACATAGTATTGTAATGTAACTCATTATAACTTGCTAATTGTCTTCTTTGTAAATCTGTTCAGTTGCATTGAGTATGGTGGATCAAGCTGCAAAACCTCTTGCACGACCTGTTAGGGTAATGCTGCATTTATTCTGTGCATGGAAAATTAATTCCGTCTAATGTCCAGTTTATTGGCTTCACTAGTTTAAAGTTTCATATTTTTTTTTATCTATTTGCTTGTTTTCTTCTTTGAAGGTTTGGGTCCTAGATTCTACACCTGGCAAAGTTCGTCCTGGTGGCAGCGGTGAAGATCATCCTGGTGAATTGATTGAGTTTCTAAGTAAATTGCCTAAGGAGGTATCTGTTCAATCTGTGATTCAGCCTCTTTTGTATGTACAAAGGAAAGACTTTTTATTCCAGTTGCTATTTAATCCAAGTTGTTTCAAATTATCCTTGTTCATGGACGAGCATCTCTCATTCTTAAATATAGTTGCATCAGCCAACTTCTAGCATCTTTAGTTTTAAAAGGTTGAATGAAACAAGACGGGATGGTAGATAGAGAAGTAGCTGTAAAACTAGGACGGAAGAGGTGAAATGAATTAAGTTCAAGGGTAATTACACCACTTGAGAATCTAGATATGTGATTCCATTTGATGGTTTGCTGATTTTGTGCTGCATAATGAATGGCTGCCATATGAATTCTTCACAACCTACGAAGACCAATAGTCAAAATAGCATTTTACTTCGACCATATAAACATCCTACATGGATACAGTTAGGTTAAGTTGCATGAAAACGGGTACTGGTACGGGTGCATACGGGACACGGCAACATTGTAAAATGTAGGGTACGGGGACACGGAATATATATATATATATATTGAAAATAATTTACATGAGATACATTATTGTTTTCATATATATATATATATATATTGAAAATAATTTACATGAGATACATTATTGTTTTTCACTTCATGTGTTATTAGAATTAAAATTCATATCATATTTTTAAGTTTCTTTTATTATATTGACTATGATTATCACTGTTTTAAAAAGCCTCCGCTATTCACTAGCGTGAGCATAGACGATACTGGTATCTAACTTTAGCTAGGATACTATAAGTTTGGGAGTGTTTAGAAAGCATTAATGTTCGTGGGTGCACCCTTTAGGTCTTGATGGTGATTTTATCCACGTCTTCCAACCTCCTTCAAACCCTTTTAACCTCCAAATATGAACACCTTGATTACCTCCTCCGACCTGACAAAGCGTCCTCGACCACCACTTAAATGAAGATATATATATATATTGAAAATAATTTACATGAGATACATTATTGTTTTCATATATATATATATTGAAAATAATTTACATGAGATACATTATTGTTTTCATATATATATATATTGAAAATAATTTACATGAGATACATTATTGTTTTCATATATATATATATTGAAAATAATTTACATGAGATACATTATTGTTTTCATATATATATATATTGAAAATAATTTACATGAGATACATTATTGTTTTCATATATATATATATATATTGAAAATAATTTACATGAGATACATTATTGTTTTCATATATATATATATTGAAAATAATTTACATGAGATACATTATTGTTTTCATATATATATATATATATATATATATTGAAAATAATTTACATGAGATACATTATTGTTTTCATATATATATATATATATATATATATATATATATATATTGAAAATAATTTACATGAGATACATTATTGTTTTCATATATATATATATATATTGAAAATAATTTACATGAGATACATTATTGTTTTCATATATATATATATATATTGAAAATAATTTACATGAGATACATTATTGTTTTCATATATATATATATATTGAAAATAATTTACATGAGATACATTATTGTTTTCATATATATATATATATTGAAAATAATTTACATGAGATACATTATTGTTTTCATATATATATATATATATATATATATATTGAAAATAATTTACATGAGATACATTATTGTTTTCATATATATATATATATTGAAAATAATTTACATGAGATACATTATTGTTTTCATATATATATATATATATATATATTGAAAATAATTTACATGAGATACATTATTGTTTTCATATATATATATATATTGAAAATAATTTACATGAGATACATTATTGTTTTCATATATATATATATATATATTGAAAATAATTTACATGAGATACATTATTGTTTTCATATATATATATATATTGAAAATAATTTACATGAGATACATTATTGTTTTCATATATATATATATATATATATATATATATATATATTGAAAATAATTTACATGAGATACATTATTGTTTTTCACTTCATGTGTTATTAGAATTAAAATTCCTATCATATTTTTAAGTTTCTTTTATTATATTGACTATGATTATTATAAATTGAAAACTATACATTTTAAACTAGACATCCAAACAACCCTTTAAATTTATAGTTTTGCACTTGGGTATGGGCTTAAACGAACCCGACTCATATCTAACTCGTCTCAAGAAATTGATGTGAAGTGTAAGCTACACGTCCAATAAGGGTTTTGACTAGTATTTTAAATTAAAACATAGTTCATACAATTGAGTACGTGTCATAATAAGTGTATGCATATATTCAAGGAGTGTCCATGAAGTTTGGGGTACGGGAACATGTCCAGTACGTGTCAGATATGGGTACAGCTTCATGACAGATATACCCGGGTAACATAGCAGCTAGGTATATCTCGTTCCCAATCTTTCAAAATGACAAGTAAAGGGAGAGGTGACAGTGCTGGAATGCATTCATCTATGTATCTGCATTCATCTATGTATCTCTGTCATCATTGAACTACTGTTGATGATGATGCTCACCAGAGTTATCTCAATCAATCATTCTCGCAGCTTGTGCTCTCCATGTGCTGCTTGAGCCTTTTGCCTTTTCTGGAAAGAGGAAAGAGTGGAAAGAAGCTCATAACTCTTTCTTCTCCTATTAAGAAGCGGACCAGCTCGCTTACCTCAGTTGCGGGTTGGGTCGACCCTCTAGGGTGGACTTGACTTGACATTAATCTGACTAATGGGTTAGGTGTTTCAATCCGATCCTCTTTCCACTTTCTCCTCATTAGGTCAAAGGCAGGAAGCAGCAGAGGCTAGCGCGAGGCTCATTAGTCAATGTCAGTGGAGGTAAGAGCAGGAGAGACAGAAGTGAGTGCGAGGGATGGTGACTAGACTGGTGGTTGATCCAAGTTATCACAAAGGGTTAGTCTCCCTTCCAAAGCCTTTGGTCTTGATTGCTGAAATTACTGGTAGCATAAACCCCTGTCAAATCTTTTGATGTCGCAAAAAAGAAAATCTATTGGAGGGTGCAGATTGATTCCTTTGAACCAGGCAACTGTGGAACTGTATCCAGAGGCTGACTAGGATTTGGTGAACATTAGGAGGCGTGCCCTGCTGTATAGCATCCTCTAATGTATCTTAGTTCTTTGACGTCAAATTTGCTAACTGCTATCGTGCTATAGTCATGGTTTTATCCTAAATAATGGCTTTAGTCCTATGCCCTAGGATTGTCGAGATTCTTGAATGGCTTATGTCGGAAAGCTTCATTAATAATAGTAATAGTAACGATGATGATAATAATAATAATTTCTTTGAATGGAAACATAGAAATCAAGATATCAGTGAATCAGGTCCTGTTCAGAACCCAGGGAGGGCACTGTGGTGCCATTAAGCCATGATTTGTTCAAAATATTTTGTCTGTGCGTTGTCTACATTTTAGGACATGAACTTCGGAAGTACTGCATGAGAGGAATATCCATGCTAGATGGTTGGGAAATTTGAATAAAGGATATTGTCGTTAAGTGTTATGAATGTCTGGCATGATCTTTATTGCAATGTGGGTCATATTCAATTCAAGAAAGTCGTATTTTGTTTGGACAACCTTTTGCTGAAGCCCTGCTAGTTTCCTATGAATTCATTTACATTACAGTTGGAGTTTCAATGAGGGTTTCATAATTGATGGTCAGGAGAGCTGTTTTTAGGTTTCTACAGGATTTTGCTAGACTTGGATAAGGTTCCTCAGTTTAGGAAGTGCTCTAATATTATGGAACTTTCTTGCTTAGGATTATTGCGTTCAAATGTATAATATTCAACTGATTAATTCTAGTCGTTATATTCTATGAAGTTTTAACTTGAGATAAGTAACTCGTAGAGTCGTAGGTAGTGTCGGATCCAAAATTTCTGGAAAATGGTATCACTACATAACTAATAACTAACAAATTTTACAATTGTCACTGCTGAGTTTTCATATTTTGAGAAAAGTACATAACAATACATTTGAATCCCAATCTCATAGTTTATTAGTAATATATTCGCCAAGCAGCTTGAAGCAAAGTCTGCAATTTGACTTCCCAGTTTACATTGCAATTCATCAACTACCCAATTCTTTTACAAGATATATATGTCAGTAGAACATACAAGTGAAAAAACCAATGTACTACAATCACTATATCCCATGCAACTAAGTGACATATTTCAGTAATGAAGAGTCCTAAGCTTTGCCTATGGTATGGGGTTCTTGAGCATAGTGGTGTCACGTGACACCACTATGCCCGAGGTGGATCCACCCTGCTTGTTGGACTTGTTATCTCTCACATGTTTGAATTTCCATAAGATGACATGTACACTGACATATGACATAAACACCCAAAGAACTTGAGCGTATTTGGTGTTGATTGCAATTTCCACACCATATAGTAGAATAAGAACTTATATAGGAGTCGCTTTGACTGTAGAAACAAGACAATAGTGGTGGTATTCATGTCAGGATCAGGGTAAATGCACTTCAAAAATTTGTAAACCCATTAAGTCATGTTTGTCAATATTCAATAAGAATCTTAAAATCTAGTTCATTTGAAGAAAAGTAACAATATTAGTCACAGAGTTGACTTGATAAAGCCATGATAGTAACTCAACTTGTAGCAGTATCTCTGAGCATCAGAAAGCTTCTAAATATGTATAGGGGAAGAAGAGAATGCAAGAGAAAGTTTGAGACAATAGGTAATATGCCTTGTTAAATCTTTCTACTATAGATTCTTACCAATTCCTTTCCCATTTTTCTTTTTATTTTCTTTTCATTTTTAATGAAACGTTTTTCTATCTGTGTCATTCTGTATCTTCATCTACTTTACTGAGTTATGAAAAGTAAAACCTCTTTTTACGTTCAAATCATTCTGTGTTCTTGTTTTCTCTGTAGTCACAAGTGTCACGCGACACTTTGAGTGAGATAAGAAAGCTGGTCCTTAGACTTTCTTATGGAATTTCCAAATTTGTCCAACCTGTTGATTTAGAGAGTTAATTTTCATAATCAAGGAAAGTCACTTGATTCATTGTGCAGTTCAAATGAAGAATTCCTAAAACTTCAGAAAATAGTACCTAGTTTACTTTTATAATAGTATGCTTGGGCCTTCCTCCTATATAACCTTGGTTTTCTTGGCAGATTTCTTCAAAGCGGAAGTTTTGAATTCTCTTGTTCAACAAGGATTCTCTATGGATGTCGCCGGTATGTGTTTAACGGGATTTTTCGTTGATTATATTGACTATGATTATTATAAATTGAAAACTACACATTTTAAACTAGACATCCACACAACCCTTTAAATTTATAGTTTTGCACTTGGGTATGGAAGCCATGAGCCGACTCATATCTAACTTCGTCTCAAGAAATGGATGTGAAGTGTAAGCTACCGCGTCCAATAAGGGTTTTGACTAGTATTTTAAATTAAAACATAGTTCATACAATTGAGTACGTGTCATAATAAGTGTATGCATATATTCAAGGAGTGTTCATGAAGTTTGGGGTACGGGAACGTGTCCAGTACGTGTCAGATATGGGTACAGCTTCATGACAGAAATACCCGGGTAACATAGCAGCTAGGTATATCTCGTTCCCAATCTTTCAAAATGACAAGTAAAGGGAGAGGTGACAGTGCTGGAATGCATTCATCTATGTATCTGCATTCATCTATGTATCTCTGTCATCATTGAACTACTGTTGATGATGATGCTCACCAGAGTTATCTCAATCAATCATTCTCGCAGCTTGTGCTCTCCATGTGCTGCTTGAGCCTTTTGCCTTTTCTGGAAAGAGGAAAGAGTGGAAAGAAGCTCATAACTCTTTCTTCTCCTATTAAGAAGCGGACCAGCTCGCTTACCTCAGTTATGGTTGGGTCGACCCTCTAGGGTGGACTTGACTTGACATTAATCTGACTAATGGGTTAGGTGTTTCAATCCGATCCTCTTTCCACTTTCTCCTCATTAGGTCAAAGGCAGGAAGCAGCAGAGGCTAGCGCAAGGCTCATTAGTCAATGTCAGTGGAGGTAAGAGCAGGAGAGACAGAAGTGAGCGCGAGGGATGGTGACTAGACTGGTGGTTGATCCAAGTTACCACAAAGGGTTAGTCTCCCTTCCAAAGCCTTTGGTCTTGATTGCTGAAATTACTGGTAGCATAAACCCCTGTCAAATCTTTTGATGTGGCAAAAAAGAAAATCTATTGGAGGGTGCAGATTGATTCCTTGGAACCAGGCAACTGTGGAACTGTATCCAGAGGCTGACTAGGATTTGATGAACATTAGGAGGCGTGCCCCGCTGTATATCTCTAATGTATCTTAGTTCTTTGACGTCAAATTTGCTAACTGCTATCGTGCTATAGTCATGGTTTTATCCTAAATAATGGCTTTAGTCCTATGCCCTAGGATTGTCGAGATTCTTGAATGGCTTATGTCGGAAAGCTTCATTAATAATAGTAATAGTAACGATGATGATAATAATAATAATTTCTTTGAATGGAAACATAGAAATCAAGATATCAGTGAATCAGGTCCTGTTCAGAACCCAGGGAGGGCACTGTGGTGCCATTAAGCCATGATTTGTTCAAAATATTTTGTCTGTCGTTGTCTACATTTTAGGACATGAACTTCGAAGTACTGCATGAGAGGAATATCCATGCTAGATGGTTGGGAAATTTGAATAAAGGATATTGTCGTTAAGTGTTATGAATGTCTGGCATGATCTTTATTGCAATGTGGGTCATATTCAATTCAAGAAAGTCGTATTTTGTTTGGACAACCTTTTGCTGAAGCCCTGCTAGTTTCCTATGAATTCATTTACATTACAGTTGGAGTTTCAATGAGGGTTTCATAATTGATGGTCAGAAGAGCTGTTTTTAGGTTTCTAGAGGATTTTGCTAGACTTGGATAAGGTTCCTCAGTTTAGGAAGTGCTCTAATATTATGGAACTTTCTTGCTTAGGATTATTGCGTTCAAATGTATAATATTCAACTGATTAATTCTAGTCGTTATATTCTATGAAGTTTTAACTTGAGATAAGTAACTCAGAGTCGTAGGTAGTGTTGGATCCAAAATTTCTGGAAAATGGTATCACTACATAACTAATAACTAACAAATTTTACAATTGTCACTGCTGAGTTTTCATATTTTGAGAAAAGTACATAACAATACATTTGAATCCCAATCTCATAGTTTATTAGTAATATATTCGCTCGCAGCTTGAAGCAAAGTCTGCAATTTGACTTCCCAGTTTACATTGCAATTCATCAACTACCCAATTCTTTTACAAGATATATATGTCAGTAGAACATACAAGTGAAAAAACCAATGTACTACAGTCACTATATCCCATGCAACTAAGTGACATATTTCAGTAATGCAGAGTCCTAAGCTTTGCCTATGGTATGGGGTTCTTGGAGCATAGTGGTGTCACGTGACACCACTATGCCCAAGGTGGATCCACCCCTGCTTGTTGGACTTGTTATCTCTCACATGTTTGAATTTCCATAAGATGACATGTACACTGACATATGACATAAACACCCAAAGAACTTGAGCGTATTTGGTGTTGATTGCAATTTCCACACCATATAGTAGAATAAGAACTTATATAGGAGTCGTTTTGACTGTAGAAACAAGACAATAGTGGTGGTATTCATGTCAGGATCAGGGTAAATGCACTTGAAAAATTTGTAAACCCATTAAGTCATGTTTGTCAATATTCAATAAGAATCTTAAAATCTAGTTCATTTGAAGAAAAGTAACAATATTAGTCACAGAGTTGACTTGATAAAGCCATGATAGTAACTCAACTTGTAGCAGTATCTCTGAGCATCAGAAAGCTTCTAAATATGTATAGGGGAAGAAGAGAATGCAAGAGAAAGTTTGAGACAATAGGTAATATGCCTTGTTAAATCTTTCTACTATAGATTCTTACCAATTCCTTTCCCATTTTTCTTTTTATTTTCTTTTCATTTTTAATGAAACGTTTTTCTATCTGTGTCATTCTGTATCTTCATCTACTTTACTGAGTTATGAAAAGTAAAACCTCTTTTTACGTTCAAATCATTCTGTGTTCTTGTTTTCTCTGTAGTCACAAGTGTCACGCGACACTTTGAGTGAGATAAGAAAGCTGGTCCTTAGACTTTCTTATGGAATTTCCAAATTTGTCCAACCTGTTGATTTAGAGAGTTAATTTTCATAATCAAGGAAAGTCACTTGATTCATTGTGCAGTTCAAATGAAGAATTCCTAAAACTTCAGAAAATAGTACCTAGTTTACTTTTATAATAGGAGGCGTGCCCTGCTGTATAGCATCTCTAATGTATCTTAGTTCTTTGACGTCAAATTTGCTAACTGCTATCGTGCTATAGTCATGGTTTTATCCTAAATAATGGCTTTAGTCCTATGCCCTAGGATTGTCGAGATTCTTGAATGGCTTATGTCGGAAAGCTTCATTAATAATAGTAATAGTAACGATGATGATAATAATAATAATTTCTTTGAATGGAAACATAGAAATCAAGATATCAGTGAATCAGGTCCTGTTCAGAACCCAGGAGGGCACTGTGGTGCCATTAAGCCATGATTTGTTCAAAATATTTTGTCTGTCGTTGTCTACATTTTAGGACATGAACTTCGAAGTACTGCATGAGAGGAATATCCATGCTAGATGGTTGGGAAATTTGAATAAAGGATATTGTCGTTAAGTGTTATGAATGTCTGGCATGATCTTTATTGCAATGTGGGTCATATTCAATTCAAGAAAGTCGTATTTTGTTTGGACAACCTTTTGCTGAAGCCCTGCTAGTTTCCTATGAATTCATTTACATTACAGTTGGAGTTTCAATGAGGGTTTCATAATTGATGGTCAGAAGAGCTGTTTTTAGGTTTCTAGAGGATTTTGCTAGACTTGGATAAGGTTCCTCAGTTTAGGAAGTGCTCTAATATTATGGAACTTTCTTGCTTAGGATTATTAGTTCAAATGTATAATATTCAACTGATTAATTCTAGTCGTTATATTCTATGAAGTTTTAACTTGAGATAAGTAACTCAGAGTCGTAGGTAGTGTCGGATCCAAAATTTCTGGAAAATGGTATCACTACATAACTAATAACTAACAAATTTTACAATTGTCACTGCTGAGTTTTCATATTTTGAGAAAAGTACATAACAATACATTTGAATCCCAATCTCATAGTTTATTAGTAATATATTCGCTCGCAGCTTGAAGCAAAGTCTGCAATTTGACTTCCCAGTTTACATTGCAATTCATCAACTACCCAATTCTTTTACAAGATATATATGTCAGTAGAACATACAAGTGAAAAAACCAATGTACTACAGTCACTATATCCCATGCAACTAAGTGACATATTTCAGTAATGCAGAGTCCTAAGCTTTGCCTATGGTATGGGGTTCTTGGAGCATAGTGGTGTCACGTGACACCACTATGCCCAAGGTGGATCCACCCCTGCTTGTTGGACTTGTTATCTCTCACATGTTTGAATTTCCATAAGATGACATGTACACTGACATATGACATAAACACCCAAAGAACTTGGCGTATTTGGTGTTGATTGCAATTTCCACACCATATAGTAGAATAAGAACTTATATAGGAGTCGTTTGACTGTAGAAACAAGACAATAGTGGTGGTATTCATGTCAGGATCAGGGTAAATGCACTTGAAAAATTTGTAAACCCATTAAGTCATGTTTGTCAATATTCAATAAGAATCTTAAAATCTAGTTCATTTGAAGAAAAGTAACAATATTAGTCACAGAGTTGACTTGATAAAGCCATGATAGTAACTCAACTTGTAGCAGTATCTCTGAGCATCAGAAAGCTTCTAAATATGTATAGGGGAAGAAGAGAATGCAAGAGAAAGTTTGAGACAATAGGTAATATGCCTTGTTAAATCTTTCTACTATAGATTCTTACCAATTCCTTTCCCATTTTTCTTTTTATTTTCTTTTCATTTTTAATGAAACGTTTTTTCTATCTGTGTCATTCTGTATCTTCATCTACTTTACTGAGTTATGAAAAGTAAAACCTCTTTTTTACGTTCAAATCATTCTGTGTTCTTGTTTTCTCTGTAGTCACAAGTGTCACGCGACACTTTGAGTGAGATAAGAAAGCTGGTCCTTAGACTTTCTTATGGAATTTCCAAATTTGTCCAACCTGTTGATTTAGAGAGTTAATTTTCATAATCAAGGAAAGTCACTTGATTCATTGTGCAGTTCAAATGAAGAATTCCTAAAACTTCAGAAAATAGTACCTAGTTTACTTTTATAATAGTATGCTTGGGCCTTCCTCCTATATAACCTTGGTTTTCTTGGCAGATTTCTTCAAAGCGGGAAGTTTTGAATTCTCTTGTTCAACAAGGATTCTCTATGGATGTCGCTCGGGTATGTGTTTAACGGGATTTTTCGTTGATTTTGTTGAGCTTGAATCTGTTCCTTGAAATACCATATATAAGATGCATTGCCAACCTGAGAGGATCATGTTTTCTTTGATTGTACTTTGGAACACCTTGCAGAATTTTTAGACTAGGCACCTAGCTATTTGGCCTGTTATATTTCACATCATTTGTGAACATAGGTGTGAAATTTGTATTTTCTGACAGAAAGAATGTATTTGGCATGGAAATTTTGCCCCAAAAAACAGCCACGGCATGACTACATATATGCATATTTGATATACTTATCTGTATGCTCAAGTTTTCATTTATAAGAAAACAACATTTGTGTGAATAATGAAAACAATCAGTTTAGGTAGCTTCTTAATTAGTGTATATTTCACTTGAAATATGATATGTATTGGATGCTTGTTTGTACACTAATATACTTAATTTACAACATTCAGGCTGACATATATGTATTCCACTTGATAACAATAACTATTTATTATATGTATATTTCACTATTTAAAACATGGTGGCATATGTAAGATACTTGTTTGTACAGTAATATTCAAGCCTTAAAATCAGTTGATTTCACTTGAATACAGCCTTATGCAATATACATAGACCAAAACAATTTCTAATACATAGTAGTATATTACCAAGTCAATTAGTCTTATAGCTCAATCAGGCTTCTAATCAAACATAAGGAAGGCAATTTACACACTCATTGACAATTCGTTAGTTCTGTGCTTTTCTCTTCATATTATTAATTGTAAGCATGTTTCCTTAAGACAAGCTGGTTCAAGATTGTACAGCAGGATCTTATTCCAACTTTGTTTCCCGACAAATGCGTTGGCACCCTTCAGTCACCCACATGGCTTCTCTTCTGAGTTTGGTTACTTTGGTGTACCAATAATAAAGCAACTAAAGAGAAAAAGTAAATTGTTGAAGGAAGAAAAATTAATATAAATGAAGGCAGTCAAGTTAAGGAAAATAGCTGATAATGTAAACAAATCGAAACTATATGAAATCTCACAATGTAAATAAAGGGGAGGATAAATTCAGAGCTGAGAGGGAGCGAGGAAATATAAGAGTTGTGTTTGGGTGCGTGTGAGAGAGAGTAGGAAGTTGGTCTGATCATCAGCAGGGAAACAGGTTGAGAAGAGCTATGGTTTCCTTTTTCTCCTATCTTGTTTGGTCTAGTGTCAAACTGGTGTTGTGATGAAATTAAGGATGACTTAGGAGATGTTAGCAATTGTTGAAGCATTACACACATGCTATCTTTCCTCTACTGATTTGCTTATAGAGATTACTATTGTTCCTATTTTTGTGAGATGCATGTGTTCTCTTAGCAAACCTTTTGTAGAAGCTATATGGAGCTCTTATTCTTGAGTATTTGCATTGTTCATTGATGAAATGAACTAATTTGGTACTTTATCCTGTAATTTATGTGTCATAAATGAACATATAATATGTTTTCTAACCCTAAGAGATATGTGCATATACATATGGTTCTACTCAAACAGTTATGTATTTATTGCTATGCAACTGGCAACCTGCTGACTAGAAATATTTCATCAATTTAATCTTTTACAAAAAGTTATCATCAGAAACCTGAGTGACTTTCCTGTAATTGGGTCCCTGATTGACAGGAAGAAAAACAAAATTGTGATCTAGTATCTAGCTCAGACAGACCTAGAGAAAAGAGATGATTTATTGACCTAACTTGTTCAAACAGTATGTGATGCAATGGAGCTAGATAAGGTCTGGTTATATTGGTATGTAAATCATGTAACTCAAATTCTTTCTGCGTAACTTGATTGGATTTAACAACTTGCCTATATTTTCCTTTAGCATCTTTTTGACACTTCTGTTTATGAATTTTTAACCATTTAATTTTAGTATGCTGACTAATAGAAAACAAACATTTTGTGGAGATGATTAAAGAACTTATGAACTACTTGTAGTATGGAGTTTCTTGCTAGCCGTTGATAAAAGCATTAGCTTTTAGAATTTGTTGGAATTCTGAGAATATCATTGGTATTTGGAGTGTTCTGAATCTCTTAATATCTTCTCTTTTTTTGTCGTTTTCTCAGTGGGTTGTTACAAACCTCCGACCAACTCACAATGCTGGGTCATCATCATCACGAGGGTTGTCATGGGTCTTTGACCTTAAGGGTATTGCAGAGATGTTCAAGTCCTATGAAGAAACAAATCTATGGTAAGCCTAGTAGACAACAAATTTCAAATTGGAAACCTGATCTTTGATAAGTTATCCTTCCAGTGACATTTCATCCAAAATCGGTAGGAAAATTGTGGAGAATGTGCCTCGAGGAGTGCATGTCAATTTCTTGAAAGCAGAGAGAAGTTTACATAGATGGGCTTTAGAAGATCTTCAAAGGATTCACGCTGCAGAGGAGCTAGCATCAGATGAGTCAGCTGGTGTTGAAATGCATGTGCTTGAAGATGCTGGACACTGGGTAAGTATACAAGATTGGACATAATAATGCGTTGATAGTTGCTTTACGTTAACAGAAAGACTGCATACTCACAATTTGTTATCATTTTGAAACTGTCCATCTAGCAGTGGCGCCAGCTAAACATGTCACCTAACAGATCGATTTCTTTGAACAAGTTGTAACTTCCTGTCAAACCCTTGAAGTTTCTGCGTTTACAAACCAAAACAATTTCTAATACATAGTAGTATATTACCAAGTCAATTAGTCTTATAGCTCAATCAGGCTTCTAATCAAACACAAGGAAGGCAATTTACACACTCATTGACAATACGTTAGTTCTTTGCTTTTCTCTTCATATTATTAATTGTAAGCATGTTTCCTTAAGACAAGCTGGTTCAAGATTGTACAGCAGGATCTTATTCCAACTTTGTTTCCCGACAAATGCGTTGGCACCCTTCAGTCACCCACATGGCTTCTCTTCTGAGTTTGGTTACTTTGGTGTACCAATAATAAAGCAACTAAAGAGAAAAAGTAAATTGTTGAAGGAAGAAAAATTAATATAAATGAAGGCAGACAAGTTAAGGAAAATAGCTGATAATGTAAACAAATCGAAACTATATGAAATCTCACAATGTAAATAAAGGGGAGGATAAATTCAGAGCTGAGAGGGAGCGAGGAAATATAAGAGTTGTGTTTGGGTGTGTGTGAGAGAGAGTAGGGAAGTTGGTCTGATCATCAGCAGGGAAACAGGTTGAGAAGAGAGCTATGGTTTCCTTTTTTCTCCTATCTTGTTTGGTCTAGTGTCAAACTGGTGTTGTGATGAAATTAAGGATGACTTAGGAGATGTTAGCAATTGTTGAAGCATTACACACATGCTATCTTTCCTCTACTGATTTGCTTATAGAGATTACTATTGTTCCTATTTTTGTGAGATGCATGTGTTCTCTTAGCAAACCTTTTGTAGAAGCGATATGGAGCTCTTATTCTTGAGTATTTGCATTGTTCATTGATGAAATGAACTAATTTGGTACTTTATCCTGTAATTTATGTGTCATAAATGAACATATAATATGTTTTCTAACCCTAAGAGATATGTGCATATACATATGGTTCTACTCAAAACAGTTATGTATTTATTGCTATGCAACTGGCAACCTGCTGACTAGAAATATTTCATCAATTTAATCTTTTACAAAAAGTTATCATCAGAAACCTGAGTGACTTTCCTGTAATTGGGTCCCTGATTGACAGGAAGAAAAACAAAATTGTGATCTAGTATCTAGCTCAGACAGACCTAGAGAAAGAGATGATTTATTGACCTAACTTGTTCAAACAGTATGTGATGCAATGGAGCTAGATAAGGTCTGGTTATATTGGTATGTAAATCATGTAACTCAAATTCTTTCTGCGTAACTTGATTGGATTTAACAACTTGCCTATATTTTCCCTTTAGCATCTTTTTGACACTTCTGTTTATGAATTTTTAACCATTTAATTTTAGTATGCTGACTAATAGAAAACAAACATTTTGTGGAGATGATTAAAGAACTTATGAACTACTTGTAGTATGGAGTTTCTTGCTAGCCGTTGATAAAAGCATTAGCTTTTAGAATTTGTTGGAATTCTGAGAATATCATTGGTATTTGGAGTGTTCTGAATCTCTTAATATCTTCTCTTTTTTTGTCGTTTTCTCAGTGGGTTGTTACAAACCTCCGACCAACTCACAATGCTGGGTCATCATCATCACGAGGGTTGTCATGGGTCTTTGACCTTAAGGGTATTGCAGAGATGTTCAAGTCCTATGAAGAAACAAATCTATGGTAAGCCTAGTAGACAACAAATTTCAAATTGGAAACCTGATCTTTGATAAGTTATCCTTCCAGTGACATTTCATCCAAAATCGGTAGGAAAATTGTGGAGAATGTGCCTCGAGGAGTGCATGTCAATTTCTTGAAAGCAGAGAGAAGTTTACATAGATGGGCTTTAGAAGATCTTCAAAGGATTCACGCTGCAGAGGAGCTAGCATCAGATGAGTCAGCTGGTGTTGAAATGCATGTGCTTGAAGATGCTGGACACTGGGTAAGTATACAAGATTGGACATAATAATGCGTTGATAGTTGCTTTACGTTAACAGAAAGACTGCATACTCACAATTTGTTATCATTTTGAAACTGTCCATCTAGCAGTGGCGCCAGCTAAACATGTCACCTAACAGATCGATTTCTTTGAACAAGTTGTAACTTCCTGTCAAACCCTTGAAGTTTCTGCGTTTACAAACAAAAAAACTATTAACAATAGATCCAAAGTGAGTCAGTTAGATTGGCCTGCATCGCTTTCTTAAGTAGTGGGTTTGATTCTCTAAATGCAATGATGGCATCCCAACAAGCTTTCCCCAAATAATTGACTACATTTGTTTTTGTTTTCATGTTTCATGCACAACAAGAGATGATCTATGTTACGTAGGTACTTCTAATCTAGCAGCCGTACCCGACACGTACCTGTACCCATATCGAAACTTCTTGGACACTTATTGAATATAGGCATACGTTTATTCAGGCGTATGCTCAATTATTTAATACATGTCTTAATTTAAAACGCTCCTCATACACTTCCTGGACATTCTACACTTCACATCTATTTCTTATATATTAATCTTATGTAAATGAAAAACAAAATTAATGTTATGTAAATTATTAATTTTAAAATATATAACTATCATTAACATACATATATATATATATATAGTGTCCCCGTACTCTACCTTTTACAAGTTTATCGTATCCATACCCATGCAACTTAGGAGATACTTGATATTTCATGCACAACAAGAGATAATCTTTGTTCTATTTTTCTATTAAGAAATCGTTGTCGATTAACCATTTGGGAAAACATTCCAAGGCTTAAGAAACTCAAAGTTTTGAAAAATGTAAATTTGTTTTCATGATTTCAACTTAGATCTGAGCATCTCGAGCAAAAACTATGTGTTTAATTTGAGAAAGGGATTCGACCCTCGTTTTACTAAGTCAAACCTCATCAACTCTTGTTCAGTGATAGATCTATCATGGTTGCATGAATTTTAATGAAGAAGTCTCTAATACCATAAAAACATGATAGATTTAGATTTTATAAAACATTTTATGAAATTGATATTTGAGAGGTACCCATGAATAATCTAATCAACATCATAATATCGATCATAAACAACACACAATACCAACTAAAGCAAGTAAATTGACATGCAACCAAATTGAACTAATGTTATCGTTGATAGATCATGGATTATATGAGAATTAGAACAATAATTAAAGAAAATCAAGCAAGAAACACTTACCTTAAGCTAGCTCTGCTTAAGCTCTTCTCTCTCCCTCAGATTCGTAGGCAACAACAAGGAACCTTAAACATCCAATAAACTTACTATTCATAGTCAAACTCTTAGGATTCAGTCTTATGTAGGTATATCATTAAAATAATCTCCGTTATTCGCCTTTTAATCAATAGCAGTTACCCCAATAAATCTCAGATCTTTAATTGAATTTTGTACTAAGAACATATAATATGTTTTCTAACCCTAAGAGATATGTGCATATACATATGGTTCTACTCAAAACAGTTATGTATTTATTGCTATGCAACTGGCAACCTGCTGACTAGAAATATTTCATCAATTTAATCTTTTACAAAAAGTTATCATCAGAAACCTGAGTGACTTTCCTGTAATTGGGTCCCTGATTGACAGGAAGAAAAACAAAATTGTGATCTAGTATCTAGCTCAGACAGAC
Source organism: Asparagus setaceus (assembly GCA_012295165.1). Lineage (NCBI taxonomy): Eukaryota > Viridiplantae > Streptophyta > Magnoliopsida > Asparagales > Asparagaceae > Asparagus > Asparagus setaceus. Next base: position 68,633,551 of record CM022701.1, on the reverse strand, counting down.
CTAGAGAAAAGAGATGATTTATTGACCTAACTTGTTCAAACAGTATGTGATGCAATGGAGCTAGATAAGGTCTGGTTATATTGGTATGTAAATCATGTAACTCAAATTCTTTCTGCGTAACTTGATTGGATTTAACAACTTGCCTATATTTTCCCTTTAGCATCTTTTTTGACACTTCTGTTTATGAATTTTTAACCATTTAATTTTAGTATGCTGACTGATAGAAAACAAACATTTTGTGGAGATGATTAAAGAACTTATGAACTACTTGTAGTATGAAGTTTCTTGCTAGCCGTTGATAAAAGCATTAGCTTTTAGAATTTGTTGGAATTCTGAGAATATCATTGGTATTTGGAGTGTTCTGAATCTCTTAATATCTTCTCTTTTTTTGTCGTTTTCTCAGTGGGTTGTTACAAACCTCCGACCAACTCACAATGCTGGGTCATCATCATCACGAGGGTTGTCATGGGTCTTTGACCTTAAGGGTATTGCAGAGATGTTCAAGTCCTATGAAGAAACAAATCTATGGTAAGCCTAGTAGACAACAAATTTCAAATTGGAAACCTGATCTTTGATAAGTTATCCTTCCAGTGACATTTCATCCAAAATCGGTAGGAAAATTGTGGAGAATGTGCCTCGAGGAGTGCATGTCAATTTCTTGAAAGCAGAGAGAAGTTTACATAGATGGGCTTTAGAAGATCTTCAAAGGATTCACGCTGCAGAGGAGCTAGCATCAGATGAGTCAGCTGGTGTTGAAATGCATGTGCTTGAAGATGCTGGACACTGGGTAAGTATACAAGATTGGACATAATAATCGTTGATAGTTGCTTTACGTTAACAGAAAGACTGCATACTCACAATTTGTTATCATTTTGAAACTGTCCATCTAGCAGTGGCGCCAGCTAAACATGTCACCTAACAGATCGATTTCTTTGAACAAGTTGTAACTTCCTGTCAAACCCTTGAAGTTTCTGCGTTTACAAACAAAAAAACTATTAACAATAGATCCAAAGTGAGTCAGTTAGATTGGCCTGCATCGCTTTCTTAAGTAGTGGGTTTGATTCTCTAAATGCAATGATGGCATCCCAACAAGCTTTCCCAAATAATTGACTACATTTGTTTTGTTTTCATGTTTCATGCACAACAAGAGATGATCTATGTTACGTAGGTACTTCTAATCTAGCAGCCGCATTCGAACGCATCTGTACCCATATCGAAACTTCTTGGACACTTATTGAATATAGGCATACGTTTATTCAGTATTATGCTCAATTATTTAATACATGTCTTAATTTAAAACGCTCCTCATACACTTCCTGGACATTCTACACTTCACATCTATTTCTTATATATTAATCTTATGTAAATGAAAAACAAAATTAATGTTATGTAAATTATTAATTTTAAAATATATAACTATACGTAACATACATATATATATATATATATATAGGCTGTGTCCCGTACTCTACCTTTTACAAGTTTATCGTATCCATACCCATGCAACTTAGGAGATACTTGATATTTCATGCACAACAAGAGATAATCTTTGTTCTATTTTTCTATTAAGAAATCGTTGTCGATTAACCATTTGGGAAAACATTCCAAGGCTTAAGAAACTCAAAGTTTTGAAAAATGTAAATTTGTTTTCATGATTTCAACTTAGATCTGAGCATCTCGAGCAAAAACTATGTGTTTAATTTGAGAAAGGGATTCGACCCTCGTTTTACTAAGTCAAACCTCATCAACTCTTGTTCAGTGATAGATCTATCATGGTTGCATGAATTTTAATGAAGAAGTCTCTAATACCATAAAAACATGATAGATTTAGATTTTATAAAACATTTTATGAAATTGATATTTGAGAGGTACCCATGAATAATCTAATCAACATCATAATATCGATCATAAACAACACACAATACCAACTAAAGCAAGTAAATTGACATGCAACCAAATTGAACTAATGTTATCGTTGATAGATCATGGATTATATGAGAATTAGAACAATAATTAAAGAAAATCAAGCAAGAAACACTTACCTTAAGCTAGCTCTGCTTAAGCTCTTCTCTCTCCCTCAGATTCGTAGGCAACAACAAGGAACCTTAAACATCCAATAAACTTACTATTCATAGTCAAACTCTTAGGATTCAGTCTTATGTAGGTATATCATTAAAATAATCTCCGTTATTCGCCTTTTAATCAATAGCAGTTACCCCAATAAATCTCAGATCTTTAATTGAATTTTGTACTAAGATCATATAATCTCAGTTGTACACTACGTAATTTAATTTTGATATGAAGTAATGCAAGAAAAATGTGACAAGTTTTTAGCATGCACTATTCAATGTCAAGTTGTAGTTTCATACCTTTGTATGATTCTCTTTCTTTCTAATTTTTTTTCAACTCTTATTAATGAAGTCTCCAACTAATAATTTTAAGTTACTAAACTTTTGCTAGTATTTAAGGATGAAATTTTGAGGATTTTGCTTGGGGTAGCCAGATAAAGTGGAAGATCATGAAGGAGAGATAAAAATGAAATGAAGTCTTCTTCATTTCTCCACAATAAATCCTAGCTAGTGGTTGTTCAGGAGGAGAGGGGGACTGGTGTTTGCCACCAGGGCTTAGAGATTGACACCTCAAAGCTTAGGTCTTATATTTAGTTAACTATACATTGTATTAAGCCTAGTTAACATATAAGTACTTTGCTTAGCCACAAAATTTATTCCCATCAATCTAAGTTGCATGGGTACGGGTGGGTATGAGACATGACAAATTTGTAAAAGGTAGGTACGAGAAGACAAATGAAACTCATGGGATATAGTCATAGTTCTGAGCTATATATGTAAATGACCCTTTTAAATCGTAGCTCATTTAGTTTGAAATGAATTTGAGCCTTATCCAACAAGTTACAAAATGGATGTGTAAGTGTAGGATATATATTCAAGAAGTTTATGATGAGTGTCTTAAATTAAACATGCATTAAATAATTGACTACATTTGTTTTGTTTTCATGTTTCATGCACAACAAGAGATGATCTATGTTACGTGAGGTACTTCTAATCTAGCAGCCGTGCCGACCGCATGCACTTATATCGAAACTTCTTGGACACTTATTGAATATAGGCATACGTTTATTCAGTATTATGCTCAATTATTTAATACATGTCTTAATTTAAAACGCTCCTCATACACTTCCTGGACATTCTACACTTCACATCTATTTCTTATATATTAATCTTATGTAAATGAAAAACAAAATTAATGTTATGTAAATTATTAATTTTAAAATATATAACTATACGTAACATACATATATATATATATATATATATTGTGTCCCGTGCTCTATTTTACAAGTTTATCGTATCCATACCCATGCAACTTAGGAGATACTTGATATTTCATGCACAACAAGAGATAATCTTTGTTCTATTTTTCTATTAAGAAATCGTTGTCGATTAACCATTTGGGAAAACATTCCAAGGCTTAAGAAACTCAAATTTTTTGAAAAAATGTAAATTTGTTTTTATGATTTCAACTTAGATCTGAGCATCTCGAGCAAAAACTGTGTGTTTAATTTGAGAAAGGGATTCGACCCTCGTTTTACTAAGTCAAACCTCATCAACTCTTGTTCAGTGATAGATCTATCATGGTTGCATGAATTTTAATGAAGAAGTCTCTAATACCATAAAAACATGATAGATTTAGATTTTATAAAACATTTTATGAAATTGATATTTGAGAGGTACCCATGAATAATCTAATCAACATCATAATATCGATCATAAACAACACACAATACCAACTAAAGCAAGTAAATTGACATGCAACCAAATTGAACTAATGTTATCGTTGATAGATCATGGATTATATGAGAATTAGAACAATAATTAAAGAAAATCAAGCAAGAAACACTTACCTTAAGCTAGCTCTGCTTAAGCTCTTCTCTCTCCCTCAGATTCAGAGGCAACAACAAGGAACCTTAAACATCCAATAAACTTACTATTCATAGTCAAACTCTTAGGATTCAGTCTTATGTAGGTATATCATTAAAATAATCTCCGTTATTAGCCTTTTAATCAATAGCAGTTACCCCAATAAATCTCAGATCTTTAATTGAATTTTGTACTAAGATCATATAATCTCAGTTGTACACTACGTAATTTAATTTTGATATGAAGTAATGCAAGAAAAATGTGACAAGTTTTTAGCATGCACTATTCAATGTCAAGTTGTAGTTTCATACCTTTGTATGATTCTCTTTCTTTCTAATTTTTTTCAACTCTTATTAATGAAGTCTCCAACTAATAATTTTAAGTTACTAAACTTTTGCTAGTATTTAAGGATGAAATTTTGAGGATTTTGCTTGGGGTAGCCAGATAAAGTGGAAGATCATGAAGGAGAGATAAAAATGAAATGAAGTCTTCTTCATTTCTCCACAATAAATCCTAGCTAGTGGTTGTTCAGGAGGAGAGGGGGACTGGTGTTTGCCACCAGGGCTTAGAGATTGACACCTCAAAGCTTAGGTCTTATATTTAGTTAACTATAAATTGTATTAAGCCTGGTTAACATATATGTGCTTTGCTTAGCCACAAAATTTATTCCCATCAATCTAAGTTGCATGGGTACGGGTGCGGGTATGAGACATGACAAATTTGTAAAAGGTAGGGTACGAGAAGACAGCTGAAACTCATGGGATATAGTCATAGTTCTGAGCTATATATGTAAATGACCCTTTTAAATCGTAGCTCATTTAGTTTGAAATGAATTTGAGCCTTATCCAACAAGTTACAAAAATGGATGTGTAAGTGTAGGATATATATTCAAGAAGTTTATGATGAGTGTCTTAAATTAAACATGCATTATATAATTGAGTACAAGTGTGGATAAATATATGCATACATTTAAGGAGTGCCCAAGAAGCCCAAGAAGTGTCGGGTATAGGTATGACACGTGTCGGGTCCAGGTATAGCTTCATATTAGAAGTACCCAGGTAACATATCTATCAATAAATAAAAATAAAAATCTAACAACATAGTTACTCATTCCTTAAATTATCTCCTTCAATTTAATTATGGATTCCAACTTTGTATTCGACAACCTCAATAGATCTAAATGGTATACCGTAAACTCTTTGAACATTAGATTCAACTAACCTTACCTTACTGAATACCAGAAGAAGTAGTGGAATCAGTTGCGTCCTTAGAACGAGCAAGGATTAGACAAAGCCCATAGTTCTAGTCTTGGCCCTAATCCTCCTTTCATGCTCCAAAAAAGCAGGGTTCTCTGCCTTCATGTTCTTGAGATCAATTTTATCTGGCATTATAAAAGGGTGGTGTCTCTAGAAGAGTTTTGTAATACGTATATTTTGCTTAAAACTAATGATATGCTAAGGAATTTTTGGAGTTGATAATGATATAATTTTAGATTTGGAATCTAATTATTTCTTTATGGACCATCATTGGAAGTATATGTTTATAGAGGATATTGGAGTTAGGTTTCACAAGTTCTCTTGATAAGAGAATCGGTGTTTAGATGTCACAAGCCCTAATTTGATGATTTTATTTATATTTAACTTAGATCTGAGCATCTCGAGCAAAAACTATGTGTTTAATTTGAGAAAGGGATTCGACCCTCGTTTTACTAAGTCAAACCTCATCAACTCTTGTTCAGTGATAGATCTATCATGGTTGCATGAATTTTAATGAAGAAGTCTCTAATACCATAAAAACATGATAGATTTAGATTTTATAAAACATTTTATGAAATTGATATTTGAGAGGTACCCATGAATAATCTAATCAACATCATAATATCGATCATAAACAACACACAATACCAACTAAAGCAAGTAAATTGACATGCAACCAAATTGAACTAATGTTATCGTTGATAGATCATGGATTATATGAGAATTAGAACAATAATTAAAGAAAATCAAGCAAGAAACACTTACCTTAAGCTAGCTCTGCTTAAGCTCTTCTCTCTCCCTCAGATTAAAACAACAAGGAACCTTAAACATCCAATAAACTTACTATTCATAGTCAAACTCTTAGGATTCAGTCTTATGTAGGTATATCATTAAAATAATCTCCGTTATTCGCCTTTTAATCAATAGCAGTTACCCCAATAAATCTCAGATCTTTAATTGAATTTTGTACTAAGATCATATAATCTCAGTTGTACACTACGTAATTTAATTTTGATATGAAGTAATGCAAGAAAAATGTGACAAGTTTTTAGCATGCACTATTCAATGTCAAGTTGTAGTTTCATACCTTTGTATGATTCTCTTTCTTTCTAATTTTTTTCAACTCTTATTAATGAAGTCTCCAACTAATAATTTTAAGTTACTAAACTTTTGCTAGTATTTAAGGATGAAATTTTGAGGATTTTGCTTGGGGTAGCCAGATAAAGTGGAAGATCATGAAGGAGAGATAAAAATGAAATGAAGTCTTCTTCATTTCTCCACAATAAATCCTAGCTAGTGGTTGTTCAGGAGGAGAGGGGGACTGGTGTTTGCCACCAGGGCTTAGAGATTGACACCTCAAAGCTTAGGTCTTATATTTAGTTAACTATAAATTGTATTAAGCCTGGTTAACATATATGTGCTTTGCTTAGCCACAAAATTTATTCCCATCAATCTAAGTTGCATGGAGTGCGGTGTGGGTATGAGACATGACAAATTTGTAAAAGGTAGGGTACGAGAAGACAGCTGAAACTCATGGGATATAGTCATAGTTCTGAGCTATATATGTAAATGACCCTTTTAAATCGTAGCTCATTTAGTTTGAAATGAATTTGAGCCTTATCCAACAAGTTACAAAAATGGATGTGTAAGTGTAGGATATATATTCAAGAAGTTTATGATGAGTGTCTTAAATTAAACATGCATTATATAATTGAGTACAAGTGTGGATAAATATATGCATACATTTAAGGAGTGCCCAAAGAAAGTGTCGGTTATAGGTATGACGCGTGTCGGGTCAGTATAGCTTCATATTAGAAGTACCTGTAACATATCTATCAATAAATAAAAATAAAAATCTAACAACATAGTTACTCATTCCTTAAATTATCTCCTTCAATTTAATTATGGATTCCAACTTTGTATTCGACAACCTCAATAGATCTAAATGGTATACCGTAAACTCTTTGAACATTAGATTCAACTAACCTTACCTTCTGAATACCAGAAGAAGTAGTGGAATCAGTTAGTCCTTAGAGCGAGCAAGGATTAGACAAAGCCCATAGTTCTAGTCTTGGCCTAATCCTCCTTTCATGCTCCAAAAAGCAGGGTTCTCTGCCTTCATGTTCTTGAGATCAATTTTATCTGGCATTATAAAAGGGTGGTGTCTCTAGAAGAGTTTTGTAATAATTATATTTTGCTTAAAACTAATGATATGCTAAGGAATTTTGGAGTTGATAATGGTATAATTTTAGATTTGGAATCTAATTATTTCTTTATGGACCATCATTGGAAGTATATGTTTATAGAGGATATTGGAGTTAGGTTTCACAAGTTCTCTTGATAAGAGAATCGGTGTTTAGATGTCACAAGCCCTAATTTGATGATTTTATTTATATTTATCTTGGTTATGGGCATGACAATAATAAGATAGGAATAAATTGTGTGGCTAAGTATAGCAGTTATATGTTTACTAGAGTTAATATAATGTTTCGTGAAGATAAATAAATATGACACCTAGCATTTGGGTGTCAATCTCTAAGCCCTAGTAGCAAACACTTGTCATCCCCCACTAATCTAGGATTCATTGTGGAGAAATAAAGAAGACTTTTTTTAATCTCTATTTCACCTCCAGGATCATCCACTTTGTTCGATTACCCTCAAAGCAAAAATCCCAAAATTATACCATTACATACTTTGCAAAATTTCAGCAAATTGAAGCTATTAATTGAGACTTCACTAGTAGAAGTTGAAAGAAATCTAGAAAGAAAAGGAATCATATCACAATATGAAATTAAGTAGTGTATCTTGAAATTTAATCAAATGTTCCTTGCTAATCCATATCAAAACTAAATTAAGTAGTGTAAAACTGAAATTAGATGATTCTTAATTGAGGGTAGACGACCTTAGTACAAAGTATGACTGAAATTTAGTTAATGATCGAGATTTACTAAGGTTAATCTGTATGGGATTTAAAAGTGTAGAATAGAGATATATTTTAATGATCGTCTATGTAAAACTCTATGAAATCTAAGGAATTTAGCTCCAACATGAGAAGAAAAAAGATCTCTGCATAACTCCTATATCGTGGTAAAGTTTTAGAAACATACAATATGATTTGGACATAAGTATATCATTAATCTACGCTCAACTTCTATGTACAGAAAATAGCTGTCGTAAAATTAGTGTATTGATAAGTATATATTTTTCGTATAAGCCATATTGATGATTTGTTTTATCCGTGTGGGCCTCCCACTTGGCTCAATAAGGCTGAAAGTTTAACTTGCTCATAAAAATCTCAAATAATTCCAATAAACCGGAAAAACTAAACCCAAGCTAAATTCCATGCTAAATGGGTCAAAAAAAATGGAATGCCATCAGAATCATGTTAAACATACATTCAGTGGATCAGAATCGGTGATATCAAAATGTGTGCATATACATAGTATATGAATTGAGGCCGTTACATATACATTAATGGGCTTTAATATAATCCTATACTTAGAAAGTTTTTGTCACAATTTATGTACTTTCCACTTTTTGATTATTTATACATTTATCTATATCATAGTTGCGCGATTCCCTGGACCCCCCTCGAACTGTCGAACAGTTCATGCGAACCGATTCCCGGTACATTTACGAACCGATTCCCTCCGATACACGAATTGGTTCCCTAAAATTAGCGTACCGCTTACTAAGTATGAGGGGACCAAAGTTGATTTACAAGTTTGTTGTCATGCACATGCGCTTGGATTTTTTTATATGTTTCGATAATATTATTGAAAGTATTCTTTCAGTAAGTGAAAGTTATCCAAAGTTAATAACTAATTCTAGATCACTATTTCTTTAACTAATGTTGCTAAGAAGATTTTGTCTCTACTATTAGTAGCTCTTCATCCGAGAGAAATTGGAGTACTTATTCCTACATAAAGTGTGAAAAGGAATAGATTGAACAGTGGAATGGCGGATAAGTTAGTATTCATCCATTCAAACATTCGCCTCCTGTTACGATTTTGTGAGAATTACAAAGTTTCATATAAAGGATGAGATATGGATCTCAATAATGATAACTTGGAGGACTCTTCAAGTAAGTTGGAGGAGCATATATGTAAATGACCCTTTTAAATCGTAGCTCATTTAGTTTGAAATGAATTTGAGCCTTATCTAACAAGTTACAAAAATGGATGTGTAAGTGTAGGATATATATTCAAGAACTTTATGATGAGTGTCTTAAATTAAACATGCATTGTATAATTGAGTACAAGTGTGGATAAATATATGCATACATTTAAGGAGTGCCCAAGAAGTGTCGGGTACAGGTATGACACGTGTCGGGTCTGGGTATAGCTCCATATTAGAAGTACCCAGGTAACATATCTATTAATAAATAAAAATAAAAGTCTAACAACATAGTTACTCATTCCTTAAATTATCTCCTTCAATTTAATTATGGATTCCAACTTTGTATTCGACAACCTCAATAAATCTAAATGGTATACCGTAAACTCTTTGAACATTAGATTCAACTAACCTTACCTTACTGAATACCAGAAGAAGTAGTGGAATCAGTTGCGTCCTTAGAACGAGCAAGGATTAGACAAAGCCCATAGTTCTAGTCTTGGCCCTAATCCTCCTTTCATGCTCCAAAAAAGCAGGGTTCTCTGCCTTCATGTTCTTGAGATCAATTTTATTTGGCATTATAAAAGGGTGGTGTCTCTAGAAGAGTTTTGTAATACGTATATTTTGCTTAAAACTAATGATATGCTAAGGAATTTTGGAGTTGATAATGATATAATTTTAGATTTGGAATCTAATTATTTCTTTATGGACCATCATTGGAAGTGTATGTTTATAGAGGATATTGGAGTTAGGTTTCACAAGTTCTCTTGATAAGAGAATCGGTGTTTAGATGTCACAAGCCCTAATTTGATGATTTTATTTATATTTATCTTGGTTATGGGCATGACAATAATAAGGTAGGAATAAATTGTGTGGCTAAGTATAGCAGTTATATGTTTACTAGAGTTAATATAATGTTTCGTGAAGATAAATAAATATGACACCTAGCATTTGGGTGTCAATCTCTAAGCCCTAGTAGCAAACACTTGTCATCCCCACTAATCTAGGATTCATTGTGGAGAAATAAAGAAGACTTTTTAATCTCTATTTCACCTCCAGGATCATCCACTTTGTTCGACCCTCAAAGCAAAAATCCCAAAATTATACCATTACATACTTTGCAAAATTTCAGCAAATTGAAGCTATTAATGGAGACTTCACTAGTAGAAGTTGAAAGAAATCTAGAAAGAAAAGGAATCATATCACAATATGAAATTAAGTAGTGTATCTTGAAATTTAATCAAATGTTCCTTGCTAATCCATATCAAAACTAAATTAAGTAGTGTAAAACTGAAATTAGATGATTCTTAATTGAGGGTAGACGACCTTAGTACAAAGTATGACTGAAATTTAGTTAATGATCGAGATTTACTAAGGTTAATCTGTATGGGATTTAAAAGTGTAGAATAGAGATATATTTTAATGATGCGTCTATGTAAAACTCTATGAAATCTAAGGAATTTAGCTCCAACATGAGAAGAAAAAAGATCTGCATAACTCCTATATCGTGGTAAAGTTTTAGAAACATACAATATGATTTGGACATAAGTATATCATTAATCTACGTTCAACTTCTATGTACAGAAAATAGCTGTCGTAAAAATTAGTGTATTGATAAGTATATATTTTTCTGTATAAGCCATATTGATGATTTGTTTTATCCCGTGTGGGCCTCCCCGCACTTGGCTCAATAAGGCTGAAAGTTTAACTTGCTCATAAAAATCTCAAATAATTCCAATAAACCCGGAAAAAACTAAACCCAAGCTAAATTCCATGCTAAATGGGTCAAAAAAATGGAATGCCATCAGAATCATGTTAAACATACATTCAGTGGATCAGAATCGGTGATATCAAAATGTGTGCATATACATAGTATATGAATTGAGGCCGTTACATATACATTAATGGGCTTTAATATAATCCTATACTTAGAAAGTTTTTGTCACAATTTATGTACTTTCCACTTTTTGATTATTTATACATTTATCTATATCATAGTTGCGCGATTCCCTGGACCCCCCTCGAACTGTCGAACAGTTCATGCGAACCGATTCCCGGTACATTTACGAACCGATTCCCTCCGATACACGAATTGGTTCCCTAAAATTAGCGTACCGCTTACTAAGTATGAGGGGACCAAAGTTGATTTACAAGTTTGTTGTCATGCACATGCGCTTGGATTTTTTTATATGTTTCGATAATATTATTGAAAGTATTCTTTCAGTAAGTGAAAGTTATCCAAAGTTAATAACTAATTCTAGATCACTATTTCTTTAACTAATGTTGCTAAGAAGATTTTGTCTCGGCCTATTAGTAGCTCTTCATCTGAGAGAAATTGGAGTACTTATTCCTACATAGAGTGTGAAAAGGAATAGATTGAACAGTGGAATGGCGGATAAGTTAGTATTCATCCATTCAAACATTCGCCTCCTGTTACGATTTTGTGAGAATTACAAAGTTTCATATAAAGGATGAGATATGGATCTCAATAATGATAACTTGGAGGACTCTTCAAGTAAGTTGGAGGAGCATAGATGGAATTGTTTGGACTCGGAATTAGCAGAAGATGCACTTGATGTTAAGGGGAAGAAAGTTGCAAAATTGAAAAAAATTTATTAAGAGGCTGTCAAATATTTAATATTTTAAGTTTTATGCATTCAGAAACAATAAAAATGAAGTATTGAAGTATTTTATATGAATAAATATTAAAATGCATAATTAATTTTCTAGTTTCTAATTTTCTACTATACACTTTGAAAAATGATAAGCGTACCAAAAAAAAATTACATCGTATCCTATATCGAACTTGCGTATCGAAGCAAGCTACCCCCTGTCGGATCCAAAATTTCAAAGTCTCGAATTGCGTACCCGAATTCGTACGACGACCCGCTACGTACTGCGAACCATGTAACTATGATCTATATCCAATACATATCCACATCCATTTCCCTCACATTTTCCCTTATCCATATCAAGTTTAATGAATTAGATTTAAGGTTTCCTTATTGAACCGTATTTGTATCAGTCTAGGTTACCCGGGCTTTATCTAGGCTCCCGTATTCGTGTCCAACACTTACCATATCTGTGTCCATGTATAGCATTCATTAGACACTTCTTGAATATGTACATACATCTATTCAGACATGTATTCAATTATATAACACGAATTGTAGTTTAAAAAATAGTCATACTCTTCTTGTATGTATATCGTACACTTCGCCTCAAATTTATGCAACTTGTTGGACTAGGAATGTGTTTGTTTTAGCACATACCTAGTTTATAAGTATAATTTTAAAGGGTCGTTTGGGTATCTTGTTAAAAAACGAGTGGCTTTTCAATTTATAATCTACTTCATAAAAGAAACATCAAAATGGTAGAGGGATTTCTCAGAACATGTGAACGATAAACAATATCGATCTCATATAGATTATAAGTTTTAATATGTATGTATATAGCCGTGTCCCTGTATCCTACCTTTTATAAATTTGTCGTGTCAGTATCCACACCTGTATTTGTGTCCGCACTCGCACCTGTACCCATGCAACATAGGTATCAGTATTTGGATTAAAAATGTATATGGATCTGGTAGCTGTCATTATCTTATTTGTATCTGATGTTTGCATGATTGCATCCCTATGCAATGCCAAATATTAGAGGTTAGGCAGGTTCTCTAAGAGGCACAAATACTGTCGTTTGCATCCATATGATAAAACAAGGACTGTGAACATCATCAGGTTGCCTTCAAAGACCAATTAGAAAGAAAAGGAATCATATCACAATATGAAATTAAGTAGTGTATCTTGAAATTTAATCAAATGTTCCTTGCTAATCCATATCAAAACTAAATTAAGTAGTGTAAAACTGAAATTAGATGATTCTTAATTGAGGGTAGACGACCTTAGTACAAAGTATGACTGAAATTTAGTTAATGATCGAGATTTACTAAGGTTAATCTGTATGGGATTTAAAAGTGTAGAATAGAGATATATTTTAATGATGCGTCTATGTAAAACTCTATGAAATCTAAGGAATTTAGCTCCAACATGAGAAGAAAAAAAGATCTGCATAACTCCTATATCGTGGTAAAGTTTTAGAAACATACAATATGATTTGGACATAAGTATATCATTAATCTCGTTCAACTTCTATGTACAGAAAATAGCTGTCGTAAAATTAGTGTATTGATAAGTATATATTTTTGTATAAGCCATATTGATGATTTGTTTTATCCCGTGTGGGCCTCCCCGCTTGGCAATAAGGCTGAAAGTTTAACTTGCTCATAAAAATCTCAAATAATTCCAATAAACCCGGAAAAACTAAACCCAAGCTAAATTCCATGCTAAATGGGTCAAAAAATGGAATGCCATCGAATCATGTTAAACATACATTGATGGATCAGAATCGGTGATATCAAAATGTGTGCATATACATAGTATATGAATTGAGCCGTTACATATACATTAATGGGCTTTAATATAATCCTATACTTAGAAAGTTTTGTCACAATTTATGTACTTTCCACTTTTTGATTATTTATACATTTATCTATATCATAGTTCGCGATTCCACGGACCCCTCGAGCGTGAGCAGTTCATGCGAACCGATTCGGTACATTCTGAACCGATTCCCTCCGATACGAATTGGTTCCCTAAAATTAGCGTGCAGCTTACTAAGTATGAGGGGACCAAAGTTGATTTACAAGTTTGTTGTCATGCACATGCTTGGATTTTTATATATGTTTCGATAATATTATTCTATTCTTGAAAGTGAAAGTTATCCAAAGTTAATAACTAATTCTAGATCACTATTTCTTTAACTAATGTTGCTAAGAAGATTTTGTCTCGGCCTATTAGTAGCTCTTCATCGAGAGAATTGGAGTACTTATTCCTACATAGAGTGTGAAAAGGAATAGATTGAACAAGAGAATGGCGGATAAGTTAGTATTCATCCATTCAAACATTAAGCCTCTGATTACGAGTTTGTGAGAATTACAAAGTTTCATATAAAGGATGAGATATGGATCTCAATAATGATAACTTGGAGGACTCTTCAAGTAAGTTGGAGGAGCATAGATGGAATTGTTTGGACTCGAATTAGCGAAGATGCACTTGATGTTAAGGGGAAGAAAGTTGCAAAATTGAAAAAAATTTATTAAGAGGTCATCAAATATTTAATATTTTAAGTTTTATGCATTCGAAACTATAAAAATGAAGTATTGAAGTATTTTATATGAATAAATATTAAAATGCATAATTAATTTTCTAGTTTCTAATTTTCTACTATACACTTTGAAAAATGATAAGCGTACCAAAAAAAATTTACATCGTATCCTATATCGAACTTGCGTATCGAAGCAAGCTACTCCTGTCGAATCCAAAATTTCAAAGTCTCGAACTGCGTACCCGAATTCGTATGACGACCCGCTACGTACTGCGAACCATGTAACTATGATCTATATCCAATACATATCCACATCCATTTCCCTCACATTTTTCCCTTATCCATATCAAGTTTAATGAATTAGATTTAAGGTTTCCTTATTGAACCGTATTTGTATCAGTCTAGGTTACCCGGGCTTTATCTAGGCTCCCGTATCCGTGTCCAACACTTACCATATCTGTGTCCATGTCTAGCATTCATTAGACACTTCTTGAATATGTACATACATCTATTCAGACATGTATTCAATTATATAACACGTATTGTAGTTAAAAAAAAAAGTCATACTCTTCTTGTATGTATATCGTACACTTCGCCTCAAATTTATGCAACTTGTTGGACTAGGAATGTGTTTGTTTTAGCACATACCTAGTTTATAAGTATAATTTTAAAGGGTCGTTTGGGTATCTTGTTAAAAAACGAGTGGCTTTTCAATTTATAATCTACTTCATAAAAGAAACATCAAAATGGTATAAGGATTTCTCAGAACATGTGAACGATAAACAATATCGATCTCATATAGATTATAAGTTTTAATATGTATGTATATAGCCGTGTCCCCGTATCCTACCTTTTATAAATTTGTCGTGTCAGTATCCACACCTGTATTTGTGTCCGCACTCGCACCTGTACCCATGCAACATAGGTATCAGTATTTGGATTAAAAATGTATATGGATCTGGTAGCTGTCATTATCTTATTTGTATCTGATGTTTGCATGATTGCATCCCTATGCATGCCAAATATTAGAGGTTAGGCAGGTTCTCTAAGAGGCACAAATACTGTCGTTTGCATCCATATGATAAAACAAGGACTGTGAACATCATCAGGTTGCCTTCAAAGACCAATTAGTGAGCAAAAATATATCTTATTGGTTATCAAATTTAATCGTACACAAACTAGCAAAGCTTAAGATAATTACATGTCCAGAAGTGGGAGAATATGGTAGATTTGTTATAGGGAATTTCAATCTTAGAAATAAAGACAGGATCTACAGAGCAGCTCATTCACAGCTTTGCAACCGTATGTCAACTCATGCAAATGTCGTATCATGTTAATTAGAAAATGAGAATCAGATTATATTCGACTTGAATTAAGTTTCATATAATTCGAGCTTTCCACTTCTTCTTAAACAGATGATGGTATTTTAATGATATTCACAAAAATGTCTTTTCCAATTTCTACTTGCTGCAACTTCCAACAATGGATAACATGTAGCTGAGCACTTTTGTCATTGGTTTTTTCTCGTTTGAAAAATCATAGGTAAAATATTTCTTGGATGAACATGATTTGACTGACTCTGAAATATAATCTGCATTCACTTGCGTCTCATTTTCATATAGTAATTTCTCTAGAGCTGTAAATTGATTTTATAGGGAGCAGATAATACACAATTTTAATTCTATAAAACTTTGCATCAGAATGTAAAGAACTTAACGTGAAGAACATTGA
Organism: Asparagus setaceus; assembly: GCA_012295165.1. Lineage (NCBI taxonomy): Eukaryota > Viridiplantae > Streptophyta > Magnoliopsida > Asparagales > Asparagaceae > Asparagus > Asparagus setaceus. Next base: position 68,617,350 of record CM022701.1, on the reverse strand, counting down.
AAAGTCTGTATATATTTTATATTTGTTGATATAGATATGATTTAGATGTTCCCAATACCTTTAAGCGAATATGGCTACTATCAGATCGAAATTTGGCAAGAAGGTGCAAGGACATGGAGTTATAGCTCATAGGTTGACACAATCTTGGGATCACATAGAAATTAGCTGAATCACTTATGAGCATGTACGATCATTCAGTTTCTTGGAAGCCCTAATAACTGCACTGAGTGAATTTGATATTTGAGTGTAGAAGGTTTTCATTCTCCTTCTGCTCTTGTATTTGAATATCTAGATCGGGTTTCAAATAGAAATGCTCTCTTAGGCACTTGTTGAAAATACTTGATATATAATGAGCTTGGAGTCTTAGTTGTCAAGAAGCAGGTTAAGAAAAACTCACATAGCTATAGGATTG
>CM022701.1:68588721-68616838 GCA_012295165.1 Asparagus setaceus | reverse complement strand
ACTCTTCAATGTGAATGCAACCATAAGTCCAAACATAGTGAAAGGAATTTGAATGCTTCTTGAAGAGGGAAGTAATCGCATAGTTTATTCATTCAAAAGTACCTTCTAGGTTATAGTTCAAGCTGTCAATGCGAAAATGCTTAGATAGGTGTTGACACCTTGAGATACAAAATTCCATGAATCACATAGTAATAAATAAGGAAAAAATTACAAAAGTGAATACATTCATCTATATATACTATATTTTTGCAGGAAAATATCATTATTTATTAAACTTCACAAAACCTTAAACCTATGTAAATTTTTTGTGACATTTCCATGCTCGATTATGAATAGGTTATTTATTAGAAATATTTTCAATTACACAACTCCATATTCTTACCATATATAACATTATTTCCTGCAAAATAGGACATAAATAAGAAGTTCTCTTTCTAGTTTTCATAATAATGATAATAATAGTAGTATTATTAGGAGTACTTTTGAAGAAAATTGCCGTAGACAAACGAAAGTGTGAGAAATAAAACAACACATCCTTGTGGTCACACTAGTATAAACTAGGACAAATTTTCACTTTAGCCCACTTTTGACTTTTATTTTCAAAATCGACCCTATCCCACTTATTTGCCAATTTCGACCCGATTTTAAATGGCCAGGCAGGTCAAATAGCAATATTGAAACTTCACGGGAATTCATTTCCGTGAAGTTTAAACTGTCGGTTAAACTTCGCGGAAATGATTTCGTGAAGATTTACCGAAATCTTCACGGAATTCATTTCGACTTTACCTACCTTCACGGAAATGAATTCGGTGAATTCTGAGACTCACTCTCTTGACGACTCTCGAAGAGGTGGGGCTGCAACTCCGCAATTCATTTCAATGTGTCGTGCCCGCTCGTTACCCCCTCTCTCACCGCGTTCCTTCTCTCTCTCTCTCTCTCTCTCCCCATAACTCCGTGAACCCCTCTCTCTCTCCCCATAACTCCGTGAACCCCTCTCCCCTCTCTCTCTCTCTCTCTCGCGTTCTCTCTCTTCTTTAAGCCCCAAACCCAAACCCTAACCCTCTGGCCGACTCCATGCATGCATGCAGGTCCTTGCCATGCTAGTCACCTCTCCCTTGATCTCTCTCTCTCGTCAGTTTAGGTAAACCTAACCCTAGTTCTCCTAAAAGTTTTTATATTTTTCACTATTTAATCATAAAATCTTGTTTAAATTTACATTTTGGAATAATTTTTGAAATTTACTTGTGAATAATATTGATATTGAGATTTATTTCATTATAATAACTTGTTTAATTTTAGATTTTGGAATAACTTTGAAATTTAATTGTAAATAATATTGATAATGAGATTTATTTCATCATAATAACTTTTAATTGTTGATTTTGGAATAACTTTGAAATTTAATTGTAAATAATATTGATATTGAGATTTATTTCATCATAATAACTTTTAATTGTTAATTTAGAATTTTTAACATTTAATTGTTAGTAATATTAATATTGAAATTTTTACTATTTAGGGGTAACAATGAGCGATCGAATCGTAATTCTTTGTTAGTATGATGGGAAGATTAAATATCTAGAGAATAATATGCCTATATCTGAAGGAGGTGTCGAAACCGTTGTTCATATCCAAATCATGTACTTTCGATGAATTGGTTAATGACTTACATAAACTTACATTAACCAATTCCATGAGTATCATCTAAATGTGATTTGTAATTATCCCGATTCTGAAAAATAGAACAAGCGGTATTCAAATTTCAAGTGACTACGATATGGGTCTCATTGGAATATTAAATGAGGAGAAGCGTTCGATGGAATTATTTATTGAAAAACATCAACGAATTTGGGCAAGCGGTTGATCACGATAGAGCATACTCGCATGTTGGAAGATCGATGTTGACTCCACCGGTTTTGTCTCCATAACTGATATGGGATGGACCACATCACAACGGATGGTCCTTCATTTGTAGGAACCGAGTGCATTCGATGATAACGCTCCTCATCAAGATATAAGGCATTCCACGGGAGTAACGATAGAAGATGATAATGCAAGCGTTGAATCGAGAGGATGATGGCGTAGAGGATGGCTTACAAATTAATAGTATGATGTGTTTGAATGATCCGGTTGAAGGGAAAACCAATTGATTGACCGATGTTATTCTAATAATGAGTATATCGTATTAGAAGATCCGCCGATGAACTTCATGGTGATGGATGGATTGATGATTCCACAATGGAAAATATTCCTATTGGCACTAGTTTAAATGATGATACCCAAGGCGTCTGGACACAAGGCATGGCCGATATTACCTCGTATAAGAGATCACCACACTGCCCGCACGGATTAGAAATACTATGGACGGAAGCGAGAAGGAGTCAAAAAATAAGTGTAGTAGGTGCGATCAACCAGGACACAATAAAATAGTTGTCCAACTAGGATTAGGCGTTGATTATTTCGGGCTTGAATGTATGAAATGTTTCGAATCTGGCTTTTGTAATATATAACACTTTATTTTCTATGCAGAGAGATATATTATGGATCCTTGTACTCTATATTGGTACATCTTTATCTTATGATGCATTAAACTACTCCCACTAAATAATGAACGTATTAAGGAAATGTGCACGTATTAAGGAAATGTGCACGTATTAAGGACTATCCAAGTCAACTTATTGTGATATAGTTTTGAATCTGATTAGCATCAACATATTACTTTAAAGACATAATGTTTTTATTGCCTTTATTTGTAGCCTTGATGAAACATGGTTTTTTTTAATATTGAATGAGATTTCTATGCAGAGAGATATATTATGGATCCTGGACCGATCCAACCAGATGTATTATACCTTCAGACGGAGCATCGTTCCCACAAGATTGGGTTAGGAGAGGTAAAATGTTTACGTATATATTTATTATTTTTGCACATGATATAGTTTTTTGTATTCTAAAAGAATTTAATTAATGTGCAGGCTGTAGAAGATATCAACATAGTGGACCATTCAGCTAGTCATTCCAGCTGGCAGATTGAGGATCCTCGAGTTTCACAGTTGATAGAGCAGGCAGGTTTTGCAGAGTGTTCATCGGTGCGATATATTAGGCTTGATTGGGCCCTTATCCGTGCTCTGATTGAGAGGTGGAGGCCAGAGACTAACACCTTCCATATGCATATAGGAGAGTGTACCATTACACTTCAGGATGTAGCCATCATACTTGGGCTCCGGATTGATGGCCCTGCTGTTACAGGCACTGATGCCCATAATTGGACCGAAGTATGTGAGAGGCTTCTAGGGCAGGTTCCTGGATTGAGGAGTGGTGCCATAAAGCTATCGGCTTCGCACTCACATTTGGGGAGATATGTCACCCACTTACCTGGGGAGGTTGTTCGATATGCTCGTGCTTATATATTGCACACAATTGGTTGTATGTTATTTCGGATCGAGCAAGTCCGTGTACATGCGATGGTACCTCTTGGAGAATTTTGAGTTATCGGCACTCTATCGTGGGGCAAGTATTGGCATACATTTATAGGGAGCTATGTAGGGTCTCCTTGTTGGAGAATAAAGATTTCAAGGGATGCATGATGTTGTTACGAGGTTTGGTCGTGGGAACACATCCATATTGGACGACCTACTCTTCGGATGCATGTCGATCTACTGTATCGTTATCCTTTGGGATGCGGTATAATTTTGCATGAATTTAAAATTTTAATTATCAATTAATTTTATTCATATTGATCTCATATATTCTTTATGGCAAAAGATATAATGTGAGGCATTGACACTACAATAATGTAAAAGATCAATTCCGACATATTGAGTTTTACGAAATGAGCTTGATGGCCTCCAAAGACGCAATGTAAATACAAAACTTAACTTATTATTTATATTTTAATTTTTACGAAGATGCCGATACAAGTTTTTAAATTTCAGTTCAAGTGGGCCTTATTCTCGCGGATTTCGATATCTATACCCTAGCACCTAGTTGTAGAGCTAGCTAATTTGTGGAGAGCTAGAGTCCGTTGATTTGTTGGGAGATTGTGGAGATGCACGTCCCGGATCGTGTCTTTGCGCCAATTTTCTCTTTTCGGCATGTGCGGATCTGTTGGCGAATCGTTGGCGGTCGGCGAACATCGCATCATACGGATTGGGCCATCTCTCGTCGGCATACATACGATGGTGGGATAATAGGTTGAATTTCATAGAGGTCGAGAATTCCATCGGTGATCACACGCGTATATCGTTGGTATTGGAATATCACACGATGGATAGACGCGACCCACAACCCTCGACCTCATACGCATTCACTCCAATCGATCGAATACTTATATCCCTAGTACCATGATCGAGAGGGATTATGTAAGTTTTTTTTAATTCAATTAAAATATCAATTCTTTTTTTGTAATTATATTATTACTTAGCTGCGTACATATTTTGGATGTGCTAAATTACAGGTCCATGCAATGGATGAGATTGAGGCTGATATATCAGAGCATATTGCTGAGATTCAGGATCCAATATCGTTAGGGGTCTTCAAAAGAATCAGAATGAGAATAGCAAACGTGTTCCATAAGACTCAAATCGATAGGTTTGAAGGACGTGAGGACAGGTCACGCCTTTTTGGTCTCTCGTATCAGCGAAGACGTAGGACGGCGGGTGAAGATGGAGCCGGCACTTCTCGTATGGCGGGGCATGATGGTGATGGAGCCGGTACTTCTCAGCCTCATACACAACCAAATACTCAGATCATCGAGGCTCATGAGCATGAACATCGGGGGGAGGGGGAAGGGGAAGGGGAAGGGGTAAGAGGGGAAGAGGAAGGAGGGGAGGACTTTTAGGCTGTATGTGATTTATATTGTGATTCTGAAACTTTATAAGGCTTGATTGGTTTCTTATATTTGAAAACTGTTTGTGTGGATCGATTATTGTTTATATATGTGACTTTCGTGTGTATTATTGTCATTTATGGTTGAATTTTCCGTATAATGTTATAATTCAGAATATGCGCGATAAATTTAATGTTTATGGTTCAATTCTCGTGTATATTGTCGTGAATAATGCTGAAAGTTTGTTATATACACAGGATTTGAATTTGGTGGAACGTGCACTGTATTTGTCATTTTCATGTTTAATGTTATAAATCAGTTTATGTGCGATAAATTTGATGGTCATGGTTTATTTCCGTGTATATTGTCGTGAATGGCGGAAAGTTCATTATATACAACAAGTTTTGTATTTGGCGGAGTTTGACACCGTGTGTGCATGTTTTGTGTACAGCCATTATGGGAAATGAATTCCGTGAAGTTGCACGATTTCTGACGAGTGAGTTTTCAGCTCTCGGCGATGATCTACAACTTCACGGAATTCATTTCCGAAGTTGTGTAGGGTGAGTCTTCACGGAAATGAATTCCGTGAAGATTTCAGAATCTTCACGGAAATCATTTCCGTGAAGTTTAACCAACAGGCTAAACTTCACGGAAATGAATTCCGTGAAGTTTCAACATCTTTCGTTACGACTTCGCCAGTTACTAATAAACCGGGTCAAATTGGCAATTAAGTTGGGATAGGGTCGATTTTTGAAAATAAAAGTCGAAAGTGGGCTAAAGTGAAAATTTGTCCTATAAACTACGTATAAAGTCTTACCCCTTTTGTTGTGCTGTAGAAGATTAAAACAAAGCACACAATTTAATTACCTCTCTATCTTCCCTCCATTGCATTTCTGCTCCCTCCTCAAGCATAAACCTCCCACTGCTCATCTCACTACCAATCCATCCATGAGTAGCTATCGTGATTCCGACATCATCTTTCACTTCAAACCTCAGTGTCTCATAGAAGTTGATCACAGCTGCCTTAGCTGCCTAACAAGTTAACAAAAAGTTTATATATTAAGACTTGTATTAAATCCATACATTAAATGGGATTAAGCAGCAAAGGACTTGGGTGCTCCATTGTTACGCACAGCATAAAGGCTCATCCTCGGCATAGGCAACCAGCTCTCCACAGATGCATTAACAACTATTCTCCCATGGCTTTGCCTCAAGAAGGGCAATGCAACATACGTAGGATATACATTGCCCCAAAAATTGATATCCTGACACAAAAATTAATGTTATACGTTAAAGGTAAACTCACTCAATTTGATTAAATAGTGAATATGCCTCGACTCATTTCTTTTTCTAGAAGTTGATATCCTAATAAATAAATTGATATAACATGTCGAATTTAAGTCATGGTTTTGATTGATCTTGTTTGTTTTTCTAAGTAACATATTGAAGAAATGTATTTCTTTCCTTCGGGAGATATGTTGTTGATTGACCCTATTCTTAACAACATAGCATTATCGAGAAAGAGGATTTTGTAAGAAATGAAAGGTATATTTTGCAACTAACATACCATGAGATGTGGGAACACTGAAGTATCGATAGCATCCTCAAAGAAGAAGCTGTGTCCAAGGCTCGCAGTGTTGACAAGATGATCCACTTTCAGAAGCTCCATCAAGAAGAAATAAATTGAATTAAGGACTTGATAACACGTTGTAATTTAAGAAAGTTTGTAAAATTAATAAATATGCCACATAAATAGCTAAAAGTTTCCTTTGAATATTATCACTCTTGACATTTTAAAACACAAGACTATATCACAAACTTACTAAATCATAATTTTTCTGGAAATGCAATTATTAATATGACTGTGAGTTACTTAGACCATTTATATTAAGGACAAATTTTCGATTTAGACCCTTTTAAGAATTTATTTTAAATTCGACCTATTTAGTATTTATTTACAAATTTGACCAGGTTTGATACACGGCTAGCGTCAAGAATTATAAAGATCAAAAACTTCACCGGAAATGAATTCCGTGAAGTTTTATGCCTAAAACTTCACGGAAATGAATTCTGTGAAGTTTTGAAGTTCGCCATTTCGACCCGGTTTGCCGGTGGTGAAAATGGGTCGAAAATGAAAATAAAACTCAATAGGGTCGTTTTTAAAAATAAAACCCAAAAAGGTCTAAATCAAAATTTGTCCTTATATTAAATCTGTTAATAAAGCAAGGCTACTTTCAAAAGTTTGGCAGTTATGAAGAATTTGGCTAGGATGAAAGATTTAAAATGGCTAGAGCTTCTCTTAGATAGAACAAGATCAAGCCCATAGAAGAAAGAAAAATGTGAACTTTAAAGGTCCAAGTTTTTTTTCCCCATTAGTTAAAAAACTTAAACTAATAAACAAGGAGCAAACATTACTATAACATTCATACTTTTCAACTTCTCATAAAGTTAAAACAAAAACAAAAAAAAACAAGCATCATTTTGAAAACAGATGCATGTCTTAATTGAATAAGTAATTAAGATGATAGAGATTGAGGGACTCACGGCGGCCAAAATAGCTTACTGTGTCCCCGATGAATCTCCTGCAATCCTCTTCTTTGACAACATCAGCAGCCATAATGAGGACATGCTTCGCTCCCAAGAGCCTGCAATTCTCCCTTATCCCTCTCAGTCTCTGTTCTCTCCTTGCAACCAAGACCAAGTTCGCCTTCTTCTTAGCGTACTCATAGGCTATTTGCTGCATTTTGATATTCATATACTTTTCCTTTAATTTTTAGATCATTTCTCCAAATGGCAGGAATTAATTAGGTGCATATGTGATAAAGAGCCTTATCACTAAATTGGTTTACTCTTAACCTTAAGATGAAGTTAATATGAATAATGGTACTTAATTGTGAATAGCTTTATAAAACTTTAAATTACTATTTAATCTCATATTGTTAAATGATTGGGTTAATTTCACAAAAACCCCTGAACTTTGAGGAATTTTGCCCATAACGCACTCAACTTCGTTTATCTCACAAATCAAATTCCCCTGATCTTTGGGTTGTCTCCCTACAAGCTCAGTAGTGCAAGTAATAATTATCAATCAAGTTCCATATTTTGTTTTCTTTTGCTTCTTACAAATAAATAATTTTATTTGTAATGGCCATGGCTCACCTCTCCGATAGCGGATGATGCGCCGGTGATGACGACAACCTTGTCCTCCATGTTCTCCTTAAAGAAGCTGTGGAAGAACCACTCCACAGCATGCAGGAAGGTGAGGGTTGGCCACGCAAACGCCAGCATCACCATGCTCGCCGGCGGAACCACAAAGTTCATCAAAGAATTGAACAGATCCATCGCAGACCAATTGCAATCCCAAAAAGAACTAATTGGAGAAGATGATCAATTTAGACGCGGGAGGGAGAGAGAGAGAGAGAGAGCAAGAGTTCTCTTATGAAGCAAAGCAAGTTAAGAAGGGAAGAGATAAGAACAGATCGAAGGAGAGGGAGAGAGAGAGAGAGAGAGAGAAATGGTGGTGGCATGTGATGAAGCATGCATTGCACACGTCGAGCGCTTGGAGGGCGAGGTGGTGACAGATGGAGGGTCTCGTTTTGGGAGCTTCTGAGGTTGGTGGTCCACGTACCTATGTAATGCTTGAATATATATGGTAACGTAGTTACTATTTACATTGGTTTGTGTAGGTGGCCCCAAGTTTTTACCGTGATTTGTGAGGAGAATTAATTACTTGCGATAAATTCAATCGACGCGCCTTTGGATTAGAAAATGTCGAAGCGAGCCAACTGATTAATATCCATTTAGGTGACGAAGGAGGTTGATAGTATGTGAATCTGTGAGGCTCCCCCTGGAAGCGGCCCATGTAACTGTTAAACTTGTCTGAATTGCGGGAAAGATCAGCCGATTCGGAGCTCTCTCGAAATGGCGAAATTAATATTCCATTGTTTCGGCCTCAAAATCGCGATTAAAGATTTTCTTTCTATTTTCGGTTGGTTTTGATCTTGGATGAAAATTGATGTACGTGGAGGATACTGATTCATAGTAGAAGGACATTATCTAATTTTTGGCATTTTACTATCTTTGATATAAAAAACATATTAGTTTTACTTTTTCTTTTATTTTCAAGTCTATAAAAGCTTAATGGGCATAGGCAAATAGCTTTGGAAGAGAGTTTATTGGTTGCGGCCATTTATTTGGTATTCTCTCTTTTCTGTGTTTATTTATATTGTGATCAAGTTGATCAATCCTAACGACCGCATCAGTCTCATTCCAAGGTGAACGTACAATTTTAACTTCTCATGATAACTTCAGTTTTACTCTAAAAATATTGATCCGATAGTGACGTAGGTTGTGTATAGTCTCATGTGTACGTGTAGAGTACCGCATGTCCTGTCACTAGTTCATAGTAACCCAATACTGAGGTGTCAACTAGATAAACATGGAGATATAACCAATTGTGTTTCATGGATAAAATACAACTACGTAACAAGCCAATATGAGAATAAATATTATGTATAGTTGTGTACTAACACAAAAAAGATAGGAAACTATTCGCGACCAATATCAAGTATTAACACAATGGCATGTTGATATAGAGCATTTTATATCGATCATTGATTAACGCGAGCAATCATAGATATATACAAAATAAAAGATATATATATACCCCCGCCAAGAGGGTCTAGGTGAGTTGGTACAATACCATGTGTCATATGTTATTTTAGTATTATATGATGAGTTTATTTTCTATCCATAATTAGAATTCTTAACATATTAAATCTATCTATAATTAGAATTCCCATAAAATTAAATCTGTTTATAATTAGAAAATTCTAATTATAGTTAAAGTTTTAGTAATAAAAAATATTATGTATTTTTAATTTTCTTTAATTATCCATAATTAAAAATAAAATAATCATATTTTTAATTATCTTCTTTTTATATATAAAGAAACAATTAGCGATTTACTATTAGACTTACATTTTAAAAATTATCATATGTCACTACTTGATTTTTTAAAAGATAAATTTCACTACACCTCTAATACATTTTAGCCATTTGGCATTAAGCCCACAAATACTTTAAAATTCTGATAAGTTTTGAAATTTGGAAAATGACTAAAATATTTTTATTTTTGCACTTAATCCCATAAGACATTGCACATAATTATACATTAACGAACATTATCTCTCAATGCCAATATTACCTATCGAATAATTTCTATATGCATTAATCCATACAATTACAAACAACTCCTAAAATGAAAAGTTATAAATAGCCTTCTGAAAAATATGTTATTATAAATGACCCTTGAAAATCTAAAACTACAAAAACCACTTTAAGTTCTAAAAATGCAGAGAACCCCTGAAAAATCTAAAATTACTAAACACCACCTTTAAATTCTAAAATTACTAAACAACACCTTAAATTCTAAAAATTATAGACAACCCTGAAAACTCCAAACACAACAAATAGATTTCTTAAAATATGAAAATCATAAATAATCTCTTGAAAATCTAAAAAAATGCAAAAAGACCTAACAATTTAAAAATACAAGAACTATCGACAAAGTTAAATATTACAAATAGTTCATTGTAAAACTAAAAGTTACAAGCAACTCCTTTTAAAATTTGAAAATTAGAAATGGTCTCCTATAAATCTACAAAATATATTGAACTCTGAAAATAATAAACAACCATTTTTGATATTTTCTCTGAAAAGTTATTGGGGTAGAGCCATGTAACAAAAACTTATTAGGTGTTCCTTCCAAATTTTATTGGGGTATTTTGGTCATTTGACCACATATTAAATAACAATGTTAATTTAGAAACTTTCTACCAAAGTTTTTGGGGTTTTCAATGAGAGTTTGAAAGGAATTGGGTTTCATGTAAACACTAAACTTATTGGGGGTTTAGTGAAATTTACTCATATTTCACTTTTATAGAGAGAATAGATATTAGTGGTGGTTACATGTGAAGATCTTATCTTTATTGAAGAATAGATTAGTGATTATCATTGTTACAATATATCTTGATTTTCAAATTAATATGAGAATTAGAATCCTAAATGGACAGGGTCATTAAGTGAGGCATCATAAATAAAGAATAGAGATGGAAAAAATGGTTTAAATCTGCCTTTAGATATAAAAGGAAATTTGTAATTTAATATTAGTTTTACATCTCAAATCATGTGTCCCTTTCCAATTTGAATTTGAAATTTTAAAATAAAAACTATCCAAACATTTATTAAGTGAGGTTTTTTTTCTTTTGTTCGAATTTGAAATATTATAAAAAGAGGGATATTATAAAGGAGGGACTCAACAAAGTCAAAATATTCACAAAATTAGCTTAAAGTTAGGCAATCTCGAAAACCTAAGTCGAGATGATTGAAATCAACTCAAATTACATGACCTAAACTGAGTGTGAGCCTAACTGAGCGTGACCTCAATCAAGCGCAACCTCAAACTCTGCATGGCCTTAATTGAGCATGAGCCCGTGTGATAGTGACGCTTATTACACGTCAGATTACCAAATCTCTGAATTAAATGCTCGATATTTGAAAGTACAGTGACATGCAGATGTAACCTAGTGTGGCTCAGAACAGTCCAAAACTATTTGACTTATAACTTTACGTGACCTCAACTGAGCATGAGCCTAACTGAGTGTGAGCCAGCATGATAGTGACCCTTGTTAGACGTTAGAGCACTAAATCTCTACATTAAATGGTCAAGATTTGAAAGTACGTGATGCGCAGATGTAACCCAGCGTGACTCAGAATAGTCTAAAATTATTTGACTTTTGTAACTCAGCGTAGCCACAAGTCTGAAAAGGCACTATGCAGCACTAAATGTGGATTGGTAGCTTTCACATAACAGCAAACTGAGCGTGGAGCACAAATCTAAACCTATAAATATCCCCCCTTCATTAACATTTCAGTTGGCTCTCTTCTTCTTCTCTAGTTCAGCCCATATTTGAGCATGGCCCCCTTGGCTACCGGGTTATTCCCGCACTACAGTTGCTAGCAATGGGTTATCCTTGCGCTGCCGTACCAAACTCTTATGACCCAAGAGTCATGCGCCTTCAAGCACTTAAGTTTCAATCTCGTGTTGGGATTCTCTTTGTCTTGCCTCAAAAGCTCGGCTCTTTAGCTTGTCAATGAGGTGATCCCTCTCTGACGAGTTGGGTTCCACATTAACGGAGCTCCTTTCAACTTTAAACTCAATGATGACAAGAACAACTTTAAGAACTATGACATCTTCGTGGTCAACGGAGCCAAGACCTAGTTTCTTTTAGCACACTTCCCTAGAATCAAAACTAATAATTTATGCTTTTAAGTAAAGATGTGAGTAATTATAATCTTTAAATATATCTATAAATTATGAACTTTTGACCTGAAAACATTATCATTCCTTTCCAAAACTGTATTTGGAACTCAAAGACTCCTAAAGATATTGAGAGCCAATGGGAGAAGATCTTGCATGATAATAAATTAGATAATCATGATTGGCTTTCCGACAATTACAAGGTTCGTAAAAGATGGATACCCGATTTTACAAAGAATATCTTTACAGCCAGCATTCGCATAACTCAGAGATCAGAGAGCATGAACACTTAAATTGATAAGAGTTTGTTGCATGTTTTCAAAGAGCTATTAGAAAACAAAGACAAAATGAGTTGGCAGCAGATTGTGAAACCCTTTACAATAAGCAACGGTTAGGTACAGAATTGGAGATGGAAAGGTAGGTGTTACATATTTATACAACAGAATTATTCTCTGTATTTCAAAAAGAAATTATTGAAAGTTTGAAATATGCATCCTTAATGAGAGAAGATGATAGAACTTCACGAAATAAATTGTGAAAAGGGTTGAAAAGTCAATGGATACGGAGATAACTAGGGAAGTAATTTATAAAGAGTTATAACAACATGCATTGTGTAACTATAAGAAACTTGAAACTGAAGGTATACCTTGGAGGCATATCCTTGTGGTATTACGAAATGAATCTTTTGATTCTTTGCCATGTTATTATATTTTGAAATGATGGACTACATTAGTAATAAGTGTAACAATTCATAATAAGAACAACTTGGAAGTTCAAAGGAGTTATGGAAAGAACAAATTTAGGCTTTCTTGAGTTATCAAATGATATTCATAAATTAGTGAACATGGCTCGCTCTTCACAAGAGATGTGTGCATTAGCAAAAAGCTTGATTCAAAATGCTCTAAAGGAAATGCAACATGCTACTCCTCAAGATAAGCAACAACAAAAGAAAAAGGAGCTGCTAGAAAATATAGATATTCATCCACCTGATATTGCAAAGACAAAAGGTAGTGGAAAAAGAGTTAAAGGTGGAAAGGAAATTGCAATTGAAGCAGTAGTGAAACCTCCAAGATTGTGTCGTTGTTGCAAAAAGCTAGTGCACCATGAAAGTCATAAATTCCCATTGAAGGAAAGATTAATATTCTCTTATTTTCTAATTTTGATTTATTTTATATTATTATTCTTTAATTTAAATATAATTTTGGTTTTGTAGAATTCCATCTAACGAGCATGAAGGATATAAACTCAATGAATTGCAATCTTGAACAACACTATTGAGCAAGACATTTGAATTAGAGTAGACGCTGGAGATTCATATTTAAAAGTTTAAAACTTGAAGTTCATTTCTATATATATTACTGTTGGGATTTTTAGATCACGTAAAAACCCCAAAAACCACCAAAAGCAGCAAATAGAATCTCACACAATATTTAACGTGGAAAACCCTCAACAGGGAAAAACCATGAGATCGAAAACAATCCACTATCACGTCCAAATTACATTCTTTTGCATGAACAAAGGCTGTGAAATCCTCTCTCTCACAATACCCTTGAACCCGGTTATACCCTCTGTTAAACCCTGATTACAAGAATATTGTATCTCTCTCTACAAAAAAACTCTAGAATAGGATGTCTTATTTAAAGACATCATTGACTTGCCCATCAAGTCAACTTGGCCTATAAGAAAACTGTTAACTTGGCCTCTAAGAAAGCTACTAGGACTGCGCCTAGCTTTCAAATTTGGATCCAACTTAGAGTTTGAGTCGGCACCCAACATATCCTCCCTCGACGAAAAATCTCCAAGTATCCCGACGGCTTCAGAAAAACTCACTCTCTTTTCTTGTTATTCACCTCTCCCTTGTGGACAAGAGTCTGAGAAGAGTGACCCACATCATTAACAGAATGCCCATCTAAATAGCAAATATGATTGCTATTCTTCCTCCTTCGTAAAATCAATACACCATCTCTATACACTTTGCACCGCGCTCCTTCACCCACATACTTGTACCCACGCGATACCATCTCACCCAACAAAATTAAATTAGCACCACATGAAGGCATATATCTCACATGATGAAGAATTCTAACCTTCCTAGTGTGAAGCTTGAAGCGAACACTCCTAATGCCTTCAACCTTCATCTTCTCGTTGTTTCCAATGATCACGTCGCCAAATTCTTCATCCATTTTCAATGTGTCAAAACACTCTTTGTTATTACAAACATGCATAGAGGCTGTAGAATCTAACACCCAAGTGTTACTCACATCAAGACTAGTGCTCTCCGTCATCAGCACCACATCTTCATCACACACACACACCTGCCGAGGAGTCCTCATTCTTTTCATTTTCTTAAAGCTTCATCTATCTAATGCTCTTCAAATCATCTCGCATCTGGGAACATCTAAATTGAATGTGACCGTTCTCTCCACAATAGTAGCACTCCCTTTCGCTGTCGTCTCGGGCCCGAGATTTTGAGCTTCCTTGATAACTGTCACAACTCCCCTTACTCCTCCCTCGATTAGAACCTTCAAAAGCTAGTGCACTTTCACCATCATTAGATGCGCTCTCCTTCGCCATCATTCTCTCATTCTCTCATAGGAGTGCTGTCACATCATCAAATTTCAAAGTCTGCTTCCCCGTAATTATAGTTTGAACCAACAGCTTATACGACTTTGGTAGAAAAGACAGTAGGAGTAGTGTCTGCTCTTCTTCTTTAATCTCCTCATTAATATTCATAAGTTAGCAAACTAGCTGATTAAAGGTATTGATGTGGTATTGAATAGCAGTACCTTCTTCCATCTTTAATGAATAAAGCTCCATCCTCGAACACAATCGATTTGTCATCAACTTTGCTGCATAAATCCCCTCAAGCTTGTCCCACAACCCCCTCGGTGTGGTCTCCTGCATGACGTTGTACTTGATCTCGGGGGAGAGTGCCAAACGAATTGTACAAACCGTCTTCTTTTATATAGAACTCCATTTACTATCCCTCATCCCTTCAAGCTTCTTCTCCTCCAAAGTTTGATCAACACCCTGCTACACAAGAAGATCTTGAACCGTACACTGCCACACTGTAAAATTTGTCTTGCCGTTGAATAGCAAAATATCGAACTTCGGACCCGAAGATGTCATCATTCTCTAACCATAACTAAATTCAAATCAGTCACTCTAGAAGTTGAATTGGGTAGAACCGATGTTAAAAATAAACTCAACACATTGACAAACCCTAGGAATGACTCCTGGATCATCAAATTCCGCCTCCAATTCCTCGATCAGAAGACAAATCAATCTACACTGTCAGATTTGATTTAAAAAATAATTTTTAACCAAGCCCTCCTCACCCACGTGAACAATGTTCTGCCGACCTGCTACAATAACCTTTTTTTATATTATTTTTTTCTTCACGTGCTATTCCATGATTCCTCTCCTCCAATGGTGTCCAGTTTGTTGATGTTGATCGGCAGCCTTCACCAATCGCCGCACGCCATTCGAACCTCTGAACCATCGAACCCCACTCGATACACTTGTTGGGATTTTAGATCATGTAAAAACCCCAAAAACCACCAAACGCAGCAAATAGAATCTCACACAAGATTTAATGTGAAAAACCCTCAACAGAGAAAAACCACGGGATCAAAAACAATCCACTATCACCTCCAAATTGCAATCTTTTACACAGATAAAGACTGCAAAACCCTCTCTCTCACAATACCCTTGAACCCGATTACACCCTCTATAAAACTTTAATTATAAGAATATTGTATCTCTCTCTACTAAAAAATCCTAGAATATGATGTCTTATTTAAAGACACCACTGACTTGCCCATCAAGTCAACCTGGCCTACAAGAAAAATGTTAACTTGGCCTCTAAGAAAGCTACTAGGACTGGGCCTAGCCTTCAAATCCGGATCCAACTTGGAGTTTGAGTCGGTGCCCAACAATTACTCTCTTTTAATTCAACTACAACAAGGTTGACAGAGTCAATGCTTTGTCCCTCTTACGACGGCAAAAGGCGAGATGATGTGGGTCCATCCCGAACTCTTTCAGGATGAACATTGGGCATCCCCCAAGCCAACGGCCCATACAAAAGCTAGATGTAAGATGAGTTCCTGCTATGCCATCTCTGCGATTATAGGTGAGGAATCTTTGCAAGTATCCTCACTCACAGATTTAGAAGAAGAGAAACTTGCCATGACGGTTAAGCCTAATCAGAACCCTCTTGTAGGAACAAGGTCTGGTAAGGGTTATTTGAAGAACAATGATCAACCGGGGACTACCAAGCAACCTGAATCCACCAAGCAAAAAGAAATGAGGTTCAACAAGGCATTGCATTCGCTATCTACCGGGCTCAAAGTTCTGTTTTGGTATGATATGCTGGCTCAATTGGCCAATAACCCAGCTTATATAACCTCTCACGAACTTCTACATTTGTTTAAGGATATGAGAGAGGCGTTGATGAATAATGAAGCGTTCCTCGTTCACATACCCGAGTCTCTACACATGATGATCAAAGGCAATGCTGCCAATGCCATCAGCAAAAGCCTTGCATCACCTTCACTCCGAATGATATGATCATCAAGGACAATCACCACAACTAACCCCTCTATTACACTTGCTATGTCAGATCAACAAAGGTCAAGCGAATTCATGTCGACCCCTCTTTGACCATTATCCTGCGATGACTCCTTAGCTTTTTAGAACGACTGCTACTATTTTTAGATTCAATTCCAGCAGTAGCCGGTCACTTGGAAAGATCCGACTTAAGTGTCAGATCGGTAACCTAAATATAGAGGTAACGTACTACGACATTGATGTGGAGACGCCCTATAACCTGCTCCTTGGATAACCTTGGGTCCACTCTAACGTGTTTGTCTTATCGACTCTCCATCAATGCTTTAAGTATGTCGATGAGTAGGGGGTTCTCAAGAGAATTTTTGCTGAAAAGTACCTCTTCAAAGGAGTGGAAAATTACTTCACTGATTCTCTCCTGTATGACGAGAAACATACCACTAAGGTTGCCATCCCCAAAGATCAGGTTAGTGGCAACAAGGCAGATAATGAACCCGATCAGAACGAGGATCCTATTTGGGGAATGAAGACTCTTGTAATTACTTTAGAGGATTCATGCACAAATCAGTTAACCAAAAATCAGGGCGACTGGGTTTTAAATGATAACATAGAATTTACTTATGACTGTTCTTTAGACTCTGAGTATGAAAACTCAAAAGCCGATGATTTATTGTCTAGGATAGCTCTAGAATCGACCTTTCATGTACCCATAAATGAGTCCTACCTGACTCATCATCAGCTAGGTAGCTTAGAAGATGCCACTTTCATAGTTTTCGCTAGAAGGAACATCCATGATCCGATCATCTTCGGGAAAATCGAACCACAACCACATCCGCTAGTCTCAGATGATTGTAGGCAATAAAAATTGCCTTAATCCCTACATAGTAACTCGGAATGAGCAAGAGAGCTTAAGGGTCCATCTGAGTGAAGTCAGGTCCGCCTAAAGGTTAAGTTCACCTGAATGCTTGACTTTACAAAATAGACAAAAGTTCTGATATCTCTTGAACCGGAAGGAATTGGGCAAAATGACCAAAACAATTGGCTCCGTCTCGTCGAGATAGTCGATTTTCATATATAATTCGTCCGGTTACGTGCGGCTTGAAAGTTACGACACGTTAGTCGTAGCATGTTCTCCGCGTAAGCCTTAGAAAATGCTAAGAGACAAAGGAGGTTCGCCCGGCTGCGAGGCTCGACGTTCAACCGAGGTTGATGCGTGGGCGGAGTTCGATCTTAACACGAGGTTCGCATGAGAAGCGAGGTTCGCATGAGCGAAGCTCAACAATGGTCTGCGAGGCTCGCCCACAGCGTCAAAGTTTGACGAGGCTGCCCTGCAACGTCGAGTTTGTGAGGCCGCCCACCACGTCGAGAAGTTCGACGAGGCTCTTTATGCGTAGGGCGAGGCTCGCCCGCATCAAAGTCAAGCGAGGATGCGCTACAGCGGTGAACCTCAACATTCAACCGGAGGTTCGCCTACGGCGATGAACCTCGACACTCAACCGAGGTTCGCTGCGATGAACCTCGACATTCAACCGAGGTTCACCTGGCAGATGAATCTCGACATTCAGAGGCTAGACCGTTGCGGCTTCAAAAGGAGACTTGCTCAAGAGGGACTTCGACCTCAATCGAGGTTCGCGTGGGCGGAGTTCGATCTTTACACGAGCATCAAAGTGTGACAAGGCTGCGCCTGCGTCGATGGTCCGACGAGGTTGCAGCGGTAATGCGAAACCGCTGCGCGGCACTAAGTCACGGCGAGGTCCGCGCGTTCGCGCTGGCGTAAACTGCTATGCCAGTTAAGCTTAAGCGTAGCGGCCCGTTCTTTGTAGCGCCGCACGATTCTACCGGCGGCTCAATAAATAGCTAAAAGCCCAGCGGGAGGCGGGCGGCTAGGCTGGAAAAGTCTAAGAACTTTTGGAAAATCAAGCACTTGGAGAGAGATCGGGAACCTCTTCAACAACCTCTAGATCATTCGCGGCTTTGATCGATCGTCAGCGGAAGCAACCTCGACTTGAGCATCGAGTGAAGCATCCTCTCGCCACCAAGAACCCATACAAAGAGGAGTCAAATCAATCTCCTCTTCCTCATATCGAGAGAATTTGATTGTAACACATTCGTCCAATCAATAAACATTTTTTAGACCCTCTGAAGATGGCGACCACGATGGGAGCAACCATTCATTCCAATGAACGGTGGTGGCTAATCGGACAAGATTGCGGTTGGCAGGTTCAAACCTTGGTTATTGAATTCGATCGAGGTAAGTACGAGGAGTTCCTCTCCTGCAGGGCATCTAGCCCGGTGAAGCGCAAGTGTCGTCGAGTCGTATGAGACTTCAGCCCCGTGTTCGCTGAATCCTCTCGAGCAAACCTCGACAATCAGCCTTTGTCTCTCAAGGACAAGGCTCCAAGAGTTAGCCAGCAGGCTAAGAAGTGGGTTGTTAAGCAACCCAAGTCAACTTCGGATGTTGTTAGCAAGTTTTGGCTACGGCGAGCCTCGCTCTGCCTATGGGAAGACCGAACCTTCTAACGGTTCACTCTCAAGACGTGCCAGACAACGTCAGCGACAGAACCAAGCTCGCCGACGTGCTCGAGCTTTGGTCTCGTTGGACGGATTCCACTATCGTCCAAAGAAAGTCAACGAACCTCGTCATCATCAAGGGGTTCATTCGAAACAAGACGAGTGTCGCCCCAACTGCGAACCTCGTCCACAAGACGAACGTCGCCCGGTGCCGAACCTCGTCTACAAGGTGGGCGTCGCCCGGTGCGAACCTGCGTCTACAAGGCGGGTCGCCCGATTCGCGAACCTCGTCTACAAGGCGGGGCGTTAAGCCCCTGCTCGTCCAAGTGGCGAACCTCGCCAACAATGTGAGGTCCCCTCGAAAAGAGATGAGCCTCGTCTGCTTGGCGAATTTCGCCAACAACATGACGAACATCGCTCTGTTGACGAACCTCGTCATAGCAAGCGTCCAAATGATGAACCTCGTCATCATGAACCTCGACGTGGGGCGTTATCAAAGCAAGTGGATGAACCTGCGTCGTAGGGCGTCGAATGGCGAACCCGTCGTGAAGCGTCGAGAATGGCGAACCTCGTCATCTTAAACCTACCTACAACATGAGGTCCATTACGAGCGGATGAACCTCGTTCGGAAGCGAACCTCGCCATAAGCTTCGCCGCCCGAAACCAAAGGAAGCGGCAGCCTCACCGGGGTCATGCTTCGACTCGGAGAGCCTCTCATCACGAGGCTCGTTTTTAGAATCAGCGGGGAACACCCGCCGATCTCATTGATTACCTCACTCGCAAGCGTGATGCTAGTCATATGCAATCTCATTGCTGGCGTGGCTTATCTCTCTACGCGTCTTGAATGTTCATCGACACACCAACCTTCGGTTTTGGCGATTATCGGACTGTCAACTAGGCGAAGCGGTTTCGCCATAAGAAACAAGTAGCCGGTGGTCATTCCCGGTGACTATTAACATGGTTGAAGGGCGGAGCAAGACCCCAACAGCGATCTGAATCGTCGACCACTGAATATTCCCGAGGGTTACGGCGCATTAATCAATAGTCAAGGCTATCGAAGCACGTCTTCGTGCGGGTGACAATCCCGTTTGACTATAGCCAATTGGTCGGGGTACCTCGAAGAATTTGAGAACTCGGCATCGCTCACGTCTCAACCTTCGAATCTTGATTTTAGTGATGGTGAGTGTCCTCATGGCGAGCGAGAAGAGATGATGCGAAGGATTGAAGAGCAACAAGCTACTATTCTTGCAACAAGAATCTATCGGCGTTAGAAATAATGATGGAGAAACTTGTAGGCAAGAAGAAGAGGCGAAGGAGGATCCAAATCGAGGCGAGAAGACTACGAGAGGGATCATGATGTCCATTCAATGTCATCACGAAGCGGAGTGAATCGGCGTACAAAAGCAAGATCATACGTTTGAGTTCCAAAGCGGTTGGATGCCCTTAAACTCAAGGGCAATCTAAGGAATTTGGGGGTGGCGAGGCCATATCCTATAGAATGGGATGATGTCCCATATCCTCCAAAATTCAAGCCACTTAACCTAGTGCAATTCAGCGGAAAAAGTTCTCCGTCATAACACATCTATTATTTCTAAGCATAAGCCGGGCATATAGCAGTAGCGATCCTATTATGACCCGATTATTCATTAGCACTCTTAAGGGGTCGCTTCGAGTGGTTTGAAGGTTAGAGCACGGTTCTATCGGCTCTTGGAAAGATTTGCGAGAGGCTTTTATGGCCCGATTTTTGATGATGACAGGTGTCTATGGCCACTTTGTTGGCCGAAAAGCAAAAGAAGACGGAGTCTGTCAGCACTTTCGTCAAGCGATTCCGGAATCAGTCCTTGCATTCCCGGGACCAAGTCTCGGAAGCGACATTCATCGGGATGTGCAGAGCCAACCTCTCGATCAACATACTTTCGAAGATGGGTGCAGTTGAAGCACACTCTTGGAGGGACTTGGTGAGGCAAGGGGAGCAAGTTGAGAACATGCTTAAGAGGATCGGTAGGGGAACGGGATTCTCGTCATAAAAGGGGGTAATCGAACAATTTTATTCCTCAAAAGCAATCGAAGGGGAAGGAGACTTTGGTGGAGACCCAACCTACTTGCCGAGACCCTTCAAGCTCGAATGTTTCGGCGGCCATCCTCGAGGAAGTATGATTTTAAGGATGACCGGGTCATACCAATCCTTAAAACTTTACTCAAAATGAACAAGATCCGCCTTCGAAATAAGGAAGCGGGAGGGAAGCTTTAAGGACAAGCGATCCAAATCATGTACCATCGAATGGTACATCATCCCGTGGTCATGCTATATCTTGAAAGACAAGATCCAAGTCTTATTAGAGCGGGGGTTATGACTCTGCGGGAGGATCGAAAAAGGTGTGCGCAAACATGGTGGCTCTCCAATTTGGCGATTTTGCGAATTCCAAGTCGAGGATGGTGTAAAACCGGTCCATCAGCGGAAGCGAGTGTGAACCGACCTCCAACGGCGGGAGGCACAAGGTATGGTCCCTTACACTCGTAGAAAGCGAAATTATGTGAGTTCACCACGACTTGTTATCGGATGAACAATGGACTTACGCAAAGTCAAAGGGAAGACTTATGCCGCCACCTCTGCTGCTAGGAAAAGAACCATCGCCGGCCGTTACAACACGTACAGCCGTTGGCCACGAGGTGGAAAAGAGTTCTTAAGGGAGTATCGAGGCAACACCGGCGTAATAGTCGGTGAGCCCAAAACAAGGGAGATCCGCTACAACAAAGCTTCGGAAGGACCGCTGAAACTTCAAAGGCCCCTTTCCAGTTCGATGTTTTAGCCCAACTCTCCAACATCCCGGCGAGGATCACTTTATTCGAACTCTTACGGCTTTCTCAATCTACCAGGGAAGCTCTGCGAGAAGCATTGGCGGACAACGAAGCCTTTCTGCTCATTTCGGCTTCAGTTTGTGCCCAATGTCACCCGGGTCTTCAAGGGGCCACTACCTTGCATTACCTTCTCATCGGAGGACATGCAAGTGAAGAACCGAAGCATGATAGGCCATTATACTTCTGGGTTACATTGGCTCTGTCGAATCAGCAGAGCTCAAGTTGACCTAGGATGCATTGAGTATCATCCCATTGAGAATCATACAACATCTTGGGATACCGTTGCATCGGTTGGCAACAAGAACCACCATCTATGGTTTCAATGCTACCAATTCGTCCCACAGGCAAGATCAAACTCAAATGCCAAATAGGAGACTTGAAGGCGGATGTTACTGTTATGTCATTGGCGGATACATCCTATAATTTGCTCTTGGGTGCGACCACGGATCCATGAAAACTTGATCGTCCGTCTACATTGCATCAATGCATGAAGTATGTAGATGAAGAGGGATGGTTAAAACATTGGTGTGAAAGGCAACCATTCAAAGGTGTGGAGAATTATTTTACCGATTACGCCCACTACCTTGAGGAAGGCCAAACCGATGAACCACAGATCGAGGACTATGACAATGAAATGAAGCGACATAGAGTCCAACAAGGAGTTGTTTTCAATGATGTAAAACCCTTTGTAATCGATTTGAATGATCCCGATGACGCTACATAGTCGCTTTTAATGAAAATTATGATTTAGCTTACGACCGGTGTTAAAAGTCATATCGACTTGATGTCGAAATTTTTCCGGTTGTATGCTAAACCTACATTGCACATGCCCATTCAGTCGTCATTTATGACAACTCAAAGGCACCTTAATTCTTCACAAGCGGTTTTTGTGATACCGGCCCCGAACAATGATCAGAAAGACATTATCTTTGGGCGGTCAACAAACCATTGCAAGCGAGGTGGAACAACCCCAAGCAAAGAAGAAGAACCCCAATTTTCATATTTCACCGACGCAACATTTGATGAAGAAAATGGGGTATGACTTTCTTCGCAAAGAAGGTTTAAACTATGGGAAAGGCATCGGACACCGATCCGACCGCTATGTCCCTAGGCCGATGATTACTATCATAAAAATCGTAAAGGGTTGGGATATGAGCCACGACTGCACGCACGCATCGAGGGTAAGTCAGATCACTCATCTTCGGGCAGCCTCGATTCTCGACGCCGTAATGAAATTAGGTCCCCGATATGACCTCAGTTGATCCAATAGAGATTCAAGAAGATGATCTCTACCGCTATTCGAGGATCCACCGAGTCAACAACTTGGAATGCAATGGGAACATCGCTTTGAACAACGAGCACTAACGATGACAAAATAGTCCGAGTTGATATGGGGATGAAGCTAATCCAAAGCCCATATTCAAGCGATAGTTTGACGACTCAAGAAAAGGAGAGCCTTATCGCTTTGGTACGGGAATATATCGATGTCTTCGCATGGAGTTACCCTGCATGCAACTGGAGTTGCAACCACTCTAGTTGCTATCAAACTCCCCTAAAGAGCATAGCTAGTTTATTTATGTCCACTTATAAATCCTATATACATGATGCAATAAATTTCATTTAACTTTATGTACAAGTCCTAAAAGCTTTACAAACTAAGGAACATGTATTCTGAACTCTTATTATCCAACATGAAGTGGTTGCAAACTCGATAATTTTCTAAGATTCCAAGTAAAAGAGCTTGTTCATGCATGATTAAGCTACTCCAATAAATGATAAATTTTTTCAACATATGATCTACATATCTTTAAATTAAATATACATTAATGACAGTTAATCTTGTCGTTTGAAGAATTCTATGTACATATTTAACATTGTATCTTTGGTTGAATTATCATAAAATCATTAAATCACAATTACTTGTTGTGTACGTAATTAGAACTCGATATACCTATTTTTGGTTTGCAGATCATGTGTGACATGTAGATTAAGAATAAAAGCGTTGATTTAAGAACTATCAAGCATTTCTTGTCTACTGGCTAGTTTGTGGAACATGAAAGAAAAATTATCAAAATAATATACTAATTTCTAAATTTCATGTTTTAGACTACTCTGCTTTTCTTTTTCCTAAACAATAGAGCCTTGCTTGCATCTTATAGAGAGGCCTTGATGTGGGCTATTAAACTATCACACACATTACTATTTTTGTGCTAATATCATACATTATTATATTCTTGATTATATATAGATACTTTTAAAAGAGAAGATGTCTTTCCAAATTATAATGTTTATCTTATCTTATCTAATCTAATGCTATTATAAAAGTGTGTTGCTATGTTAAAACATTTCTTCCAAAAATGCCCTCAAACACGCATATATACATCATAAATACACATACATATACAGACTAAATATCGGTTATTAAATATCATACATACATTGAGGGATACATATCCATACATGCATGAAGACACACACATACTCTATTTTTCATAACCTCTCCATTAATTAGCATCAACTTTTATTTAATCACCCACTCATAATCTTCTTCCACTAACTCTTGTCATTAAACACACCATTATTTACAATAATGATAAAAAAGGTACAACTATTCCTCTACCCCTAAATCACTATAAGTAATAATAAAATATTATCAAAATTCCTCTAACCAAAATTCCAATTCCTAATCAAGATAAAATCTTCCGCAACCTACACCAACACAGCCCACTCCACCTCCATTCATCCCCTTTGTTAAATCAAATATTCCAGCATCCGACACAAGGACTTAACCATTTACAATGTCACCTCTATGGCACTGGAGACATCCACTCCTACGATCTCCTACACTATTACAATCTAGCTTTCCATTTTTGGTAAAATCTTCTTTTAATACCCTAATTTTCCCCCAATTTAGGCCATATTCAAGTTGTTCCCATGTGGATGAGAGCAAGTTTTAAAGAATGAAGCATATATCTCATCAATACCTTGTGAGGTTTTCTTCCTTTGATGTTTGATGATAACAAAGAAAAACTTACTAAGAAAGCCTAAATGTTTTAGTTTTGATTTTGTCCCCAAATTAGGCCTCACTCATGTCATATCCATGTTGGGCATTTGGAAAAGATTAAATAGAAGAAAACTCTTGGGAGAAGATGGTAGCACATACTGCATCAGGTAATATTATTACACAACTAATTTCCCATTAGAAAGTATCTACACATTCTTAGGGACTTAACCTTTAAACTTCCCATTAATTAATCTTATTATTAATAGAGACAACTACTTCTAGACTAGTTTTCATTTTTTTCCAGTAAGAAGGATGGATATGCGAGCACGAGACGGTGATACATGCAATGCAAAAATAGATTCTACATACAGACCAAGCGGCGACGCTGGTCGATATCGTCAAGGTTGTGGGTGAGTAGCTCATTGTTGTTGATTATGTAGTATGTGTTTTTATATAAATTTAAAGGAATTTGATCACAAACAATTTGATATAAAGAGTGTGCATCAAGGGTTGTGAACTTTGATAGCTTTTGAGCAACACATCAAAATTTTTTGCTTCTCTTTTGACAGGTTGCAAACTTATAGATTAACATTTGAGTGGTTCAGTCAAGTTCTCTTACCCCTTTTATCATTGTGCTTTTTTTCAGCTTACTCATCACCTTTTCTAGTTATTTTCCTTCACTTCATGCGCATGTTTCTACGAAGTCAGATTACTTTATTGATCCTCTTTCTCTCCTAACCCGCAATTATATAAAAGAAGTTATAGGTAGCAAATGCGAACCATTCGGGATAGTTAATTAGTGATGTCATGGATTGCCTTGAGGTTTTGCTCTATAATCATCAATAGCTTGAAGTACTTAGGCTATGTTTTACAACTCTCTAAAACTAGGTTAGGTTTAGAACTGGTCCAATTAATGAGAGTTTTTTTATTAGCAAAAATTGGGCCAAAAATGTCTCGGTTTATTTTAGTCAACTTTTGGTGTTTAAACTAGTTTAGTTGTGACCAAGAGAATTTGGTCCACAATCCAAGGCTAACTTTGGCCCATTTTCAATGAGTTGCTAAACCCCCTTAGTGATAGATTGTTTGTCGTTTTCAGGGGAGCTAGGTTACAATTGCCTTGATGAAAATGAGATAAAGATGAAGGGGTAGAGATCTTCTACATTCTTAATTGTAGAGATTCTCTACAACTCACCAATCAAAACGTTTCATTCAATGGACCTCATTAATGTTATTAATTATCTTAATAATATAAAAATACTTTTAATTGGGGGATCCATTGAGATAAGCCAATAGTATTAGCTCACCTAATTGATTGTAGGCATTCTCTACAATCAAGATTGTAGAGAATCTGGACCCAAGATGAAGAGAAGGTACAATTTTTTATAAATTTCACACCCCGCCCCCCTCCAGGTTTGGCCATTTTTCTCTTAACCCCCAAAGCCTTCAAAAATGTCATTTAACCCAATAAGTTTTTCTTGAAATCCTCCAAAATTAATATCGTTAGTTTTGATGTGTCATGTCAAATTCATGTTCGGTCAAATAACCAAAATACCCTAATAAATTGTTAGAAAACCCTTGATAAGTTTTGTTAGTAACTCCTAATATATAGCTTGCTTTGTTGGATATTAGTTATAATTGTACTCATTTTTAAATTATTGAATCTTACTCAATTTATTGTCTTTATGAATATAGCCGAATAAAAATATTTTGTCTTTATTGAATCTTACTCAATTTATTGTCTTTATGAATCTAGTCTAGAAGTAGTTGTCTCTATTAATAATAAGATTAATTAGAGGGAAGTTTAAAGGTTAAGTCCCTAACTATGTGTAGATAGTTTCTAATGGGAAATTAGTTGTGTAAGAGTATTACCTGATGCAATACGTGCTACCATCTTCTCCCAAGAGTTTTCTTCTATTTTTTCTTTTCCAAATGCCCAACATGGGAACGACATGAATGAGGCCTAAATTAAGGAGGGAAGGAGGGAGGGGGAACAAAATCATTGGTCAAAGAACTAGAATCAAAATATTTAGGCTTTCTTAGTAAGTTTTTCTTTGTTTTCATCAAACATCAAAGGAAGAAAACCTCAGAAGGTATTGATGAGATATATGCTTCATTCTTTTAAAACTTGTTGTCATCCACATGGGAACAACTTGAATATGGCCTAGATAGGGGAAAATTAGGGTATTAAAAGAAAATTTTACCAAAAATAGAAAGCTAGATTGTAATAGTGTAGGAGATCGTAGGAATGGATGACTCTAGTGACCTAGAAGTGACATTGTAAATGGTTACGTCCTTGTGTCGGATGCCGGAATATTTGATTTAAGAAAGGGGATGAATGGAGGTGGAGTGGGCTATGTTGGTGTAGGTTGCGGAGGATTTTATCTTGATTAAGAATTGGAATTTCGGTTAGAGGAATTTTGATAATATTTTATTGTTATTTATAGTGATTTAGTGGTAGAGGAATAGTTATAACTTTTTTTTTATCATTATTGTAAATAATGATGTGTTTAATGACAAGAGTTAGTGGAAGAAGATTATGAGTGGGTGATTAAATGAAAAGTTGATGCTAATTAATGGGGAGGTTATGAAAGATAGAGTATGTGTGTGTCTTTATGCATGTATGGATATGTATGAATCAATGTATGTATGATATTTAATAAGTGATATTTAGTATGCCCTGTATGTGTATTTATGACCTACGATGTCCATACCCCACGCCTCGAACGGCCAAGACATAGTTGAAGGATGCAAATGCTCCGGGTTGATGCATATAATTTGCATGCACGACATGCGTGGCACTTCGGCGTACTCGATTGCATCATTAATCATTATCGCCGAAGTATCCCATTCTTCGACACGATCATAAAGCTTGAGACCAGGTTGGTGTGCACCACCTTCTCCTCCGCGGCTTCCTCAAGGACCTCTTACGCTTCTTTGTTCGAGAGGCACCGGCAAAGAAGCCGCCATATCGCTACACGATACAATGTCTGTCTTCACATCATAAAAGAACCTCGAGGCTCTTCGTCGG
>CM022701.1:68430995-68588621 GCA_012295165.1 Asparagus setaceus | reverse complement strand
CGACTCTGCTCTATTGAGCCACAGGTTTGTCCCAACAAGAAAAGCCTACAACAATGGCGGCAATAGCGAGGAGAGGGAGGAGAGCATTGAGGTTGAGATGGAGCTTGCAAGTGCAAGTAGCTAATTGGGAGCCTATCACTGAGATTTTTGACAAGTTTTCTACGTCTTTGTTGTTATATGTTTGATTTAATTTCTTGACCTCATTATAACGGTGGTTTGAGCAAACTCTATGATCTATTGTTTATGGTTATTCTTATTAGTTTATGGGCATTTTTGGTTTTAAACCAGTTTTTTACTAGGCTTTATTTTTAGATTCACCTCCTTCCAAATTACTCATAAACCTTAAACACCCAAATCAACAAGGAATTCTCATATGAGGAGCAAATCTCCTATAAACTTAAGTTTATAAATTCTCTCTAGTCCCAGTAGATTCGCCATCTTTTGTTAGCGAGGAAAATTAAAGGCTGTAAAGCAAATGTTATCCCTTCTAATTGATTTTAAAGAAAGAATAAATACAACTCTCGAATGCAATCTCTCTCTCTTTGACTTATGTAAAAGAAATTACAAAACTCCTCGATCGGTTGCGGATTTACAAAGAAAAGGAAGGGTCAGCGGAGATCCTTCCTTTGTTTAAAGCGGGTTCTTCAGCGATAGGAGCTTGATCCTTGTATCCGTGGGCGATCCGGCGTCCTTTCGTGGAATCCCGTAGAAGAGACTACTTGAGGCAAGTCTTTAGAACTCTAATGAGTTTGATAACTTTCGGGGCGAGTTTAATAACTCTGCGAGTTTGAAAACCAAGCCCGAAGAAGAAAAAGCTAGGGTTGACCACTCAAGCTCTCTCCCCCTCTAGCGAATCAATCCTCTGGATCTTTTCTCTCTAGCCTCTAATCTCCCCTTTTTTCCCCTTTTTTCCCGATTTTCTGTGAAGATCTTTCTCCCCTTTATAGGTATTTTAGGGTATGTGACCCCTTAGAATGAGGATTAAGTGGCCCTCAAATCGAGGAAAGCGGTTTGGAACCGTTTAAATCGTGTTCTGAGATAGGAAGCGCAAGACTTCGCGTTTATTTTTAGATGACCCTGGCGTCTCGCGAGGGTTGAGATTCGCGTTTGAGCATGATCATGGCTCAGCGTCTTAGGCTTAGGCAGCTGACTAAAGGCTCAGCGTTTGGAGCTTGGGCGGTGAGAGCTCTGCGCTTGGAGCTTTGGGCCGGTGAGAGCTCAGCGTTTAGAGTTTGGGCGGTGAGAGCTCTGCGCTTGGAGCTTTGGGCCGGTGAGAGCTCAGCGTTTAGAGTTTGGGCGGTGAGAGCTCTGCGCTTGGAGCTTTGGGCCGGTGAGAGCTCAGCGTTTAGAGTTTGGGCGGTGAGAGCTCTGCGCTTGGAGCTTTGGGCGGTGAGAGCTCTGCGCTTGGAGCTTTGGGCCGGTGAGAGCTCAGCGTTTAGAGTTTGGGCGGTGAGAGCTCTGCGCTTGGAGCTTTGGGCGGTGAGAGCTCTGCGCTTGGAGCTTTGGGCCGGTGAGAGCTCAGCGTTTAGAGCTTGAGCGGCTAAGAGCTCCGCGTTTTAGAGCTTGGACGCGATGCTAAACCTCTTGGTTGGATCTTATCTTTGTGTTTGTGATTCTACCTGTTTCCTCGAAGCCTTCAAGCGGTGACGTTCAAGCGATATCATTCGTGGCTTATCGATGATAAAATTTTGGCCTACTACATATCATTCTGAGACCACTCGTGTCTCACTCAAGCACCCGATCTGCAACATGACCTCCTCGATGTATGCCATATATGATTCATAAGCTGGTTGCCTCGTGAGGTCGCTACTACCGATTCGGACCCATCATAAGCTCGCAAGTGATGGTCTTGGCAAAGCGATCAATACTCACATGGTAGGAAGACAACCAATCCATACCAAGGATGACATCGAAATCCATCATCACGCCAAAATGATCAAATCAATTACGAACTCGAATCGCCTAAACTAACGACACATCTCCTACAAACACTCTCTAAGAGAGACACCTCTCCTAAAGGAGTAGATACATCTGTGAATATCAGCGGTTGTGCTACAAATGGAGGCTAGACACAAAATCATAGGAGATGAAAGAATCACGGCACCGAATCAAAAGAATCTGAGTGGAAAGGAGTTCACAAGGAGCGTACCTTCCACCACGGCCCCACTAAGCTCCATGATCTCGAGGAACAACCGCATACACTCTACCGTGGCCAGAGAACTTCTGCGGCTGAATCGCACAGGCGTATGGGACTATCTCGTCCTGCGCATCTCTGAATAGCCCTTTTGTCCCCAATCCTTGGGGCTGGCGGTGGTGCCTCAATCCTCAGCTGGCGACTCGCCCTCGGTCACGCGGTTGCATTCTGGCTGGTTACGGCTCTTGCCTGCCTGGCGGCGGTGGTGCTTCACGGCACTCTTTGCTCACGTGCCGAACTTATTGCAATGAAAACATTTTCCACGAAATTTCTTGTTGATCTTCTTGTTCGAAAATCTCATTTGGGGTCCCTTCTTATGAATACCTTCGATCTGAGACCCTTACCTGCTTTGAGGTCCTCACAGTCACGAAAATGATCTCTTTCCCTTTCCTTTGTCTCCGGGCTGTCGACTTAGCATTCCCATCCTTGCTCTTTATGAACATAGTTGCCTCGTCTCACGAGATATGGCGTCGGCCACCTCGTCTTGATCGAAATCTCCTAGATGCGGTATCGGCGTAAATTGAGGTGAAGCCCCATCAAAACATCCGAGCACAATGGCTCTCTAGTGCACGCCATGCACGTGAATCTAAGTAGCTCCATGAATTTAGTTCCATACTCGACCACAGACATATCACTGCTCTAATCGGACTAGCTCTAACTCCTTCCGGCTTTTCTTCTTTGCCGACATCTTGCTCATCAAAGTAAACAAAATCCTCCCAAGTAAGTGTCATCCTGCGCTCGGTGGCTGTGGCGATACCAACCCCTGCGCATGCCCTTGAGGTTTGGCTGCCGACCTCTGTCTGCACCGTGTCCACATTAAGCATATCTAGGGTGTTACTCACATCTTCCTTCCATTGGTGTGCGACAATAGAATCCGATGACCCCGAAATTCGGTGCCTTCATCTTACGTACCTCTCAACCGAGGAAGCCATGTCTCTGCTCTGTGGCTCTAGCTATAGCTGGTGGGGTAAATCCGGCGTAGTCTCTGAAACTCCTCCTTTTCGGAATGTATGCGGAATGTTGGTGGTGTTGGCGGGTGGAGTCGGCTCCCCACTCGCTCCTCAAGTCTGCTAGTGCAGCTGCAATGGGTGCCATGAGGTCTATCGGATCTTGTGGAGCCTGCTCCGGTGGAAATTCTGCCTTTCGGGGAGGAGCTTCGTGACTTCGGGCTCTACATCGGCTTGCCTAGTTCCACGAGCACTAGTACCTCTGCGACCCGACCTCTTCCGACATCTATAGGTTTAGAAGCGAGCTTGATAAGCATATCATATACCAATAGGAAAATAGTATCACTTATCATTCCTTTGCATGCTTTATACTTCAAAACAAATAGTTCATAAAAAAAATTTATAAATTTTTAGTATATGTATATCGTCCTCACTCATACTAGGAATTTCTAACGGACTCTACACATGATTCCTAGGAAACTCTATCCTAGCTCCACAACATGACACGGGAATGATCCTAAGGACACTAGAACTAGAGCTCACGATACAGTGTGGCCTTGAGGTTTCAACAAGAATGCAGTCCAAGGTGAAACCGAATGTCAAACCCGCCATGCACCAACACCGTGCAACAACATGTTTCACCATCAGTAATATCTCTCTAGTGAAGTCAAGTAGCAGTGAAAGTACAAGACAAGCAAATAAATAATAAAATAGAACAATGAGATCGAGAATTCACGGAAATAGTATAAAGATCATCAACATCAACGAGGGCCCAACTGGAGATAAAATAGCATATATAGAATGCGTCTCGATACAAGAATCAATAAGAGGTTCACTAAGGCACTCGGCCTTTACACAATAGGATCACAAATCTCTAGAGTCTAAAAACAATTAAAATAAACATCTCTTGTGGAGCTCGGAAAAATAACTACTAATATAAATAACTAAAAAGTGCGTGATGCTATCCATCAACTCTCCGTTACACATATTTGCGCACGAAAGAAACAACGGCGTCAAAGCTATAGCGAGAATCATCTCCACGCTTGAGGGAAAGGGCTAGGAGAATATAAGAAAATCTTGGTTAATACATATAGATACAAAATCATTCATAAAGTACTAAAGGAAAATTGGCATGTAGAGACCCACAATACAAGAGTTAGTACGTCGGCGAAATAATCCAAACAAGGAAACCCTCATGTATATACCATGTCTCGAATTGTGAATCACTATATACCAATTCCAGTCCTACGAATGAAAAATATTACCAGTAAAATACAATTATTCCAAACCTCAACTTTAGAGTCAAAGTCACATCTCGAACTACCCTCGGATAGTTGGCACGATCACAAGGGAATATCGTCTAGCTCAGTCATCACCACAAATCATATCACATATATACTATGTATGCAATGCATCTAGCGTACCCAACACTTTCGGGTAATTTAACATGGAAGCAATAACACAATTTGTGACCATATATATATATATATATATATATATATATATATATATATATATATATATATATATATATATATATATATATATATATATATATATATATATATATATATATATATATATATATATATATTCTCACAATGTATCCCGACGGTGAGCAAGGACTAATAGAATCGTCTATTTAACTTAAGTTGTTAACATTCCACCATGCTATTGTTTTACAAGAAATTCTACATTTCGTCGCATCATCATGCGGATCGACATATATGGCTCACTAGCCTCATCGCATTACCTTGCGGATCGACATATATGGCTCACTAGCCTCATCGCATTACCTTGCGGATCGACATATATGGCTCACTAGCCTCATCGCATTACCTTGCGGATCGACATATATGGCTCACTAGCCTAAGCGTGTCCCGGATGTCACGTATACTTTATTAAGAACATGTACTTATGTGTTCGTGCACATATCTCGGTGTACAAATAATATCTCATGTCCACAACATCTCAGGTGTTTAATAGATTCTAGACATCATAATACAATTCAGGTTGGTCGAAGAAATTTCTCAAATCAAAAGTATACGACTCAAAACATACACATGCACAAATTCGCTGAAAAATCCTACGAAATCCCTCAAAATCGCCAAAGAAAAGAACAAGGCTTTGAGAGAAGGGAAAAAGGGCTACTAGGGTTTGGGACACAGGAGAAAAGAGGTATTTTTCATGTTTAGACATGTGTATATATGACAGCAAACCCGAAAAACTACAGCCCTAAACCTAAAACTCGAAGCTGGAAAAAAAAAAAACAATCTGACTAGAAACAAACTCTTCGGTATTTTAGCTATAACTTTTGCATCCGACCTCAGAATGAGATGATTAAAGATTTTCTGGAAAACTGCTGAAGGTATCTACAACTTTGATCTTTTAAAATTTTCCATATTCACAACGTATCAGTGTGAAAAAGACAGAATCTCTCCACTAGTCATAAATTCCCAGATTTATGCATCGAGCATGATTTGTGCACTTGCACTCATATATGCACATATATATGTTGTAAAATCATCAGAACTCAGATAAACAAGGTTGTTTAATTATTTTCAGATCACAAAACATCTCTATAACTCATTGTAAATCTTTTTAAACACAAAAGATCAAATCTTTACACATATAATATAAAAGAATCTCTTTTCTATATTCAAAACTAGTTCTTTTAGGCTCAATAAAACCTTGTGAAAGAATTTCATTAAAACGATTCTCTGAAAAATTAGGTGTAGGGTTAGCAGAGATGAAACTTCGCTGAAATCTTGTTAAAACAAGTGAAGGATGCAAAGGCGAGGTAGATCCCTAAGGCTGATCCAATGTGAAATCTTGCTTCAAAGGCTCTTGAATTCTCACAAGAAAGTTCTAGGGTTTAGAGGAGGGTTTGGTGGCTGTTAGGGTTTGAGAGTTCTGATAAAAGATGTGAAAATTCGTGAAAACATGTATTTATATACAGGTAAACCCGAAATAACCAGTCGGACCAAATCCAATAAGAACCGGAAATCTGTTTTGACTAGGAAAGTATCCCCTTCGGTAGTTTGACCATAACTTTCTCATACGAACTCCAAATGAAGTGATCTAAGATTTTTTGGAAAACTGTTGAAGAGATCTACAACTTTGGTGTTTTAAGGTTTTCCAGATTATAACTGTAGTAGTGTGTAAAACCTATAAACGCATAACTGGTCATTATTTCCAGATTTATACTGCATGTTTCGTGCATGTTTTGACACGTTTCTCTCACAAATGTGAACTTGTTTGTTCTCAAAGCACTTGATAACATACTCAAATGTCATTTAATGATATTTGTCACCATAAAATATATTTATCAATATATATCACAAAATATTCAAATTATCGGGGTTTTACATAATGAGAGTTTGAAAGGAATTGGCGGTTTCATGTAAACACTAAACTTATTGGGGTTTAGTGAAATTTACTCATATTTCACTTTTATAGAGAGAATAGATATTAGTGGTGGTTACATGTGAAGATCTTATCTTTATTGAAGAATAGATTAGTGATTATCATTGTTACAATATATCTTGATTTTCAAATTAATATGAGAACTAGAATCCTAAATGGACAGGGTCATTAAGTGAGGCATCATAAATAAAGAATAGACATGGAAAAATGGTTTAAATCTGCCTTTAGATATAAAGGAAATTTGTAATTTATTATTAGTTTTACATCTCAAATCATGTGTCCCTTTCCAATTTGAATTTGAAATTTTAAAATAAAAACTATCCAAACATTTATTAAGTGAGGTTTTGTTTTCTTTTGTTCTAATTTGAAATATTATAAAAAAGAGGGATATTATAAAGGAGGGACTCAACAAAGTCAAAAATATTCACAAAATTAGCTTAAAGTTAGGCAATCTCGAAAACCTAAGTCAGACAGACTGAAATCAACTCAAATTACATGACCTAAACTGAGTGTGAGCCTAACTGAGCGTGACCTCAATCAAGCGCAACCTCAAACTCTGCATGGCCTTAATTGAGCATGAGCCCGTGTGATAGTGACGCTTATTACACGTCAGATTACCAAATCTCTGAATTAAATGCTCGATATTTGAAAGTACAGTGACATGCAGATGTAACCTAGTGTGGCTCAGAACAGTCCAAAACTATTTGACTTTTAACTTTACGTGACCTCAACTGAGCATGAGCCTAACTGAGTGTGAGCCAGCATGATAGTGACCCTTGTTAGATGTTAGAGCACTAAATCTCTACATTAAATGGTCGAGATTTGAAAGTACGTGATGCGCAAATGTAACCCAGCGTGACTCAGAATAGTCTAAAATTATTTAATTTTTGTAACTCAGCGTAGCCACAAGTCTGAAAAGGCACTATGCAGCACTAAATGTGGATTGACAGCTTTCACATAACAGCAAACTGAGCGTGGAGCACAAATCTAAACCTATAAATATCCCCCCTTCATTAACATTTCAGTTGGCTCTCTTCTTCTTCTCTAGTTCAGCCCATATTTGAGCATGGCCCCCTTGGCTACCGGGTTATTCCCGCACTACGGTTGCTAGCAATGGGTTATCCTTGCGCTGCCGTACCAAACTCTTACGACCCAAGAGTCATGCGCCTTCAAGCACTTAAGTTTCAATCTCGTGTTGGCATTCTCTTTGTCTTGCCTCAAAAGCTCGGCTCTTTAGCTTGTCAATGAGGTGATCCCTCTCTGACGAGTTGGATTCCACATTAACGGAGCTCCTTTCAACTTTAAACTCAATGAAAAGAACAACTTTAAGAACTATGACATCCTCGTGGTCAACAGAGCCAAGACCTAGTTTCTTTTAGCACACTTCCCTAGAATCAAAACTAATAATTTATGCTTTTAAGTAAAGATGTGAGTAATTATAATCTTTAAATATATCTATAAATTATGAACTTTTGACCCGAAAACATTATCATTCCTTTCCAAAACTGTATTTGGAACTCAAAGACTCCTAAAGATATTGAGAGCCAATGGGAGAAGATCTTGCATGATAATAAATTAGATAATCATGATTGGCTTTCCGACAATTACAAGGTTAAGTAAAGATGGATACCGCTTTTACAAAGAATATCTTCTGACCGACATTCGCATAACTTCGAGATCGAGAGCATGAACACTTAAATTGATAAGAGTTTGTTGCATGTTTTCAAAGAGCTATAAGAAAACAAAGACAAAATGAGTTGGCGGTGTGTGAAACCCTTTACAATAAGCAACGGTTAGGTACGTAATTGGAGATGGAAAGGTAGATGTTACATATTTATACAACGTAATTATTCTCTGTATTTCAAAAAGAAATTGTTGAAAGTTTGAAATATGCATCCTTAATGAGAGAAGATGATAGAACTTCACGAAATATATTGTGAAAAGGGTTGAAAAGTCAATGGATACAGAGATAACTAGGGAAGTAATTTATAAAGAGTTATAACAACATGCATTGTGTAACTATAAGAAACTTGAAACCTAAGGTATACCTTGGAGGCATATCCTTGTGGTATTATGAAATGAATCTTTTGATTCTTTGCCATCTTATTATATTTTGAAATGATGGACTACATTAGTAATAAGTGTAACAATTCATAATAAGAACAACTTGGAAATTCAAAGGAGTTATGGAAAGAACAAATTTAGGCTTTCTTGAGTTATCAAATGATATTCATAAATTAGTGAACATGGCTCCCTCTTCACAAGAGATGTGTGCATTAGCAAAAGCTTGATTCAAAATGCTCTAAAGGAAATGCAACATGCTACTCCTCAAGATAAGCAACAACAAAAGAAAAAGGAGCCTTGAGAAAATATAGATATGCATCCACCTGATATTGCAAAGACAAAAGGTAGTGGAAAAAGAGTTAAAGGTGGAAAGGAAATTGCAATTGAAGCAGTAGTGAAACCTCCAAGATTGTGTCGTTGTTGCAAAAAGCTAGTGCACCATGAAAGTCATAAATTCCCAATGAAGGAAAGATTAATATTCTCTTATTTTCTAATTTTAATTTATTTTATATTATTATTCTTTAATTTAAATATAATTTTGGTTTTGTAGAATTCCATCTAACGAGCATGAAGGATATAAACTCAATGAATTGCAATCTTGAACAACACTATTGAGCAAGACATTTGAATTAGAGTAGACGCTGGAGATTCATATTTAAAAGTTTAAAACTTGAAGTTCATTTCTATATATATTACTGTTGGGATTTTTAGATCACGTAAAAACCCCAAAAACCACCAAAAGCAGCAAATAGAATCTCACACAATATTTAACGTGGAAAACCCTCAACAGGGAAAAACCATGATATCGAAAACAATCCACTATCACGTCCAAATTACATTCTTTTGCATGAACAAAGACTGTGAAATCCTCTCTCTCACAATACCCTTGAACCCGGTTATACCCTCTATTAAACCCTGATTACAAGAATATTGTATCTCTCTCTACTAAAAAACTCTAGAATAGGATGTCTTATTTAAAGACACCATTGACTTGCCCATCAAGTCAACTTGGCCTATAAGAAAACTGTTAACTTGGCCTCTAAGAAATCTACTAGGACTGCGCCTAGCCTTTAAATTCGGATCCAACTTGGAGTTTGAGTTGGCACCCAAGATATCCTCCCTCGACGAAAAATCTCCAAGTATCCCAACGGCTTCAGAAAAACTCACTCTCTTTTTCTTGTTATTCACCTCTCCCTTGTGGACAAGAGTCTGAGAAGAGTCACCCACATCATTAACAGAATGTCCATCTAAATAGCAAATATGATTGCTATTCTTCCTCCTTCGCAAAATCAATACACCATCTCTATACACTTTGCACCACTCTCCTTCACCCACATACTTGTACCCACGCGATACCATCTCACCCACCAAAATTAAATTAGCACCACATGAAGGCATATATCTCACATGATGAAGAATTCTGACCTTCCTGGTGTGAAGCTTGAGGCGAACACTCCTAACGCCTTCAACCTTCATCTTCTCGTTGTTTCCAATGATCACGTCGTCAAATTCTTCATCCATTTTCAATGTGTCAAAACACTCTTTGTTATTACAAACATGCATAGAGGCTGAAGAATCTAACACCTAAGTGTTACTCACATCAAGACCAGTGCTCTCTGTCATCAGCACCACATCTTCATCACACACACCTGCCGAGGAGTCCTCCTTCTTTCCATTTTCTTGAAGCTTCATCCATCTAATGCTTTTCAAATCATCTCGCATCTGGGAACATCTAAACTGAATATAACCGTTCTCTTCACAATAGTAGCACTCCCTTTCGCTGTCGTCTCGGGCCCGAGATTTTGAGCTTCCTTGATAACTGTCACAACTCCCCTTACTCCTCCCTCGATTAGAACCTTCAAAAGCTAGTGCACTTTCACCATCATTAGATGCGCTCTCCTTCCCCATCATTCTCTCATTCTCTCATAGGAGTGCTGTCACATCATCAAATTTCAAAGTCTGCTTCCCCGCAATTATAGTTTGAACCAACAGCTTATACGACTTTGGTAGAAAAGACAGTAGGAGTAGTGTCTGCTCTTCTTCTTTAATCTCCTCATCAGTATTCATAAGTTAGCAAACTAGCTGATTAAAGGTATTGATGTGGTATTGAATAGCATTACCTTCTTCCATCTTTAATGAATAAAGCTCCATCCTCGAACAGAATCGATTTGTCATCAACTTTGCTGCATAAATCCCCTAAGCTTGTCTGACAACCCCCTCGGTGTGGTCTCCTGCATGACGTTGTACTTGATCTCGGGGGAGAGTGCCAAACGAATTGTGCAAACTGTCTTCTTTGATATAGAGCTCCATTTACTATCCCTCATCCCTTCAAGCTTCTTCTCCTCCAAAGTTTGATCAACACCCTGCTACACAAGAAGATCTTGAACCGTACACTGCCACACTGTAAAATTTGTCTTGCCGTTGAATAGCAAAATATCGAACTTCGGACCCGAAGATGTCATCATTCTCTAACCATAACTAAAGTCAAATCAGTCACTCTAGAAGTTGAATTGGGTAGAACCGATGCTAAAAATAAACTCAGCACATTGACAAATCCTAGGAATGACTCCTGGATCATCAAATTCTGCCTCCAATTCCTCAATCAGAAGACAAATCAATCTACATTGTCAGATTTGATTTAAAAAATAATTTTTAACTAAGCCCTCCTCACCCACGTGAACAGTGTTCTGCCGACGTGCTACAGTAACCTTTTTTTATCTTATTTTTTTCTTCACGTGCTATTCACATGATTCCTCTCCTCCAATGGTGTCCAGTTCGCCCGATGTCGATCACCACGCATCGATCGCTGACGCCTTCACCAATCGCACGCCATTCGAACCTCTACGAACCATCGAACCCCACTCTGATACCACTTGTTGGGATTTTAGATCATGTAAAAACCCCAAAAACCACCAAACACAGCAAATAGAATCTCACACAAGATTTAATGTGAAAAACCCTCAACAGAGAAAAACCACGGGATCGAAAACAATCCACTATCACCTCCAAATTATAATCTTTTGCACAGATAAAGACTGCAAAATCCTCTCTCTCACAATACCCTTGAACCCGATTACACTCTCTATAAAACTTTAATTATAAGAATATTGTATCTCTCTCTACTAAAAAATTCTAGAATATGATGTCTTATTTAAAGACACCACTGACTTGCCCATCAAGTCAACCTGGCCTATAAGAAAACTGTTAACTTGGCCTCTAAGAAAGCTACTAGGACTGGGCCTAGCCTTCAAATCCGGATCCAACTTGGAGTTTGAGTCGGCGCCCAACAATTACTCTCTTTTAATTCAACTACAACAAGGTCGACAGAGTCAATGCTTTATCCCTCTTACGACGGCAAAATGCGAGATGATGTGGGTCCATCCCGAACTCCTTCAAGATGAACATTGGGCATCCCCCAAGCCAACGGCCCATACAAAAGCTAGATGTAAGATGAGTTCCTGCTATGCCATCTCTGCGATTATAGGTGAGGAATCTTTGCAAGTATCCTCACTCACAGATTTAGAAGAAGAGAAACTTGCCATGGCAGTTCAGCCTAATCAGAACCCTCTTGCAGGAACAAGGTCTGGTAAGGGTTATTTGAAGAACTATGATCAACCGGGGACTACCAAGTAACCTGAATCCACCAAGCAAAAAGAAATGAGGTTCAACAAGGCATTGCATTCGCTATCTGCCGGACTCAAAGTTCTGTTCTGGGATGATATGCGGGCTCAATTGGCCAATAGCCCAGCTCATATAACCTCTCACGAACTTCTACATTTGTCTAAGGATATGAGAGAGGCGTTGATGAATAATGAAGCGTTCCTTGTTCACATACCCGAGTCTCTACACATTGATGATCAAAGGTAATGCTGCCAATGCCATCAGCAAAAGCCTTGCATCACCTTCACTCCGAATGACATGATCATCAAGGATAATCACCACAATTGACCCCTCTATTACACTGGCTATGTCAGATCAACAAAGGTCGAGCGAATTCATGTCGACCCCGCTTTGAGCATTATCCCACGATGACTCCTTAGCTTTTTAGAACGACTGCTACTATGTTTAGATTCAATTCCAGCAGTAGCCGGTCACTTGGAAAGATCCGACTTAAGTGTCAGATCGGTAACCTAAAGATAGAGGCAACGTATTGCGTCATTGATGTGGAGACGCCCTATAACCTGCTCCTTGGATAACCTTGGGTCCACTCCAACGTGATTGTCTTGTCGACTCTCCATCAATGATTTAAGTATGTCGATGAGTAGGGGGTTCTCAAGAGAACTTTTGCTAAAAAGTACCTCTTCAAAGGAGTGGAAAATTACTTCACTGATTCCCTCCTGTATGACGAGAAACATACCACTAAGGTTGCCATCCCCAAAGATCAGGTTAGCGGCAACAAGGCAGATAATGAACCCGATCAGAACGAGGATCCTATTTGGGGAATGAAGACTCTTGTAATTACTTTGGAGGATTCATGCACAAATCAGTTAGCCAAAAATCAGGGCGACTGGGTTTTAAATGATAACATAGAATTTACTTATGACTGTTCTTTAGGCTCTGAGTATGAAAACTCAAAAGCCGATGATTTATTGTCTAGGATAGCTCTAGAATCGACCTTGCATGTACCCATAAATGAGTCCTACCTGACTCATCATCAGCTAGGTAGCTCAGAAGATGCCTCTTTCATAGTTCCCGCTAGAAGGAACATCCATGATCCGATCATCTTTGGGAAAATCGAACCACAACCACATCCGCTAGTCTCAGATGATGCAATCGAAGAAACACCTGAGTTCTCATGGTACAGTCAATAATCCTGTCACATAATGGCGAAGATGAGTTATAACTTTACCTTAAACTAGGTTTTAAATTTGATCGAGGACCACTGGTTCCACTAATCCCCTCTGCACCAAAAGGGGAAAACATCAATTACTTTAATCAGCATGGACTCAGGTATATTTCTCCAGAAGCTGACTCAAAAATTGGACCAACATTTGAGGATCTCCCAAGCAGTTCTTCAGGCACATCTGATTGGGATTCAGATGTCAGCATCAGTGCCATGTTTGGAGAATTCGCAGTCAACATGGTTTCATAGCCTAACCATGGAACTCGACAAATCAGAGGTATTTGAGGACCCTGAGAATGATCCCTGGAAAAAATACCTTGGGGCACATTGGGAATCATGCTTCAAACCTAGTGAGCCACCCACTGAGGATAAGGTAGTCCAGGTTAATATCGGCGATGAAACCAACCCCAAGCTCATCTTCATCGGTGATAGCTTGTCGTTAATCGGGAGTATATTGACGTATTCACCTAGAGTTATGAAGGCATACGTGGGCTGGATCCAGATGGGACTATGCACCGCCTCAATATTGACCCTAGTTTTAAGCCAGTCAAGCAACAACAACGATGCATTCGTCCTGTATTGGTGGAGCAAATTGAGAAAGAAATCTACAAACTCATCGATGCAAATTCATTCGAGAAGAACAGTATCCGGATTGGTTCACCAACATTGTTGTAGTAATGAAAAAGAACAGCAAAATTCGGATCTGCATTGATTTCAGAGATCTTAATCTTACTTGTCCAAAAGACGAGCTCCCTCTCTCTCTATCATGGATGTCATGGTTGACAATAAATGTGGGTTTGAGAGGATGTCATTTATGGATGGTTTTTCCGAATACTTCCAAATTAAAATGCATCCGAATGATTCGAAGCATATAGCTTTTAGGACGCTCTTAGGAGTTTACTGTTATATAGTAATGCCCTTTGGTTTGAAAAATGCCAGAGCCACCTACTAATATGCAATGAACAAAATCTTTCATGAGCATTTGGGCAAGATAGTAGAATGCTACGTTGATAACTTCGTGATCAAAAGTCATCGTAAGGAAGATCATCTTAATGATTTGAGAGCGGTGTTTGAAATTATGCGAAAACACTAACTCAAGATGAACCCAACCAAGTATTTCCTGGGAGTATCATCAGGAAAATTCTTTGGGTTCGTCGTCACATCTAAAGGGATACATGTTGACCCAGAGAAAGTAAAAGCCATCCAAGAAATGTCACCTTCGAGAAACCTTAAAGAACTCTAAGGTTTGTAGGGATGTCTAGCCTACACTGTAGATTTATAGCCAATTTATCTAGAAAGTGCCAACCATTCCAAAAGTTGATAAAGAAGGGTGTTTCGTTCATTTGGGATGATGCCTGTTGAAAAGCTTTGATGAGATCAAAGAATATCTCATGAAGCCAACCATCCTAGCCGCACCAACATCGGGTAAACCGTTACTGATCTACGTCAGGGCTATGGACCATTCTCTTGGAGCACTCCTCACTCAGAAAAATAATGACGGGCATGAACAAGCTATTTACTATCTCAAACAGACTATGATTGGTGCCGAACATCATTACAATCTGGTTAAAAAAGAGTGTCTGGCTCTGGTTTTCGCGGTTCAAAAGATGCGGCACTATCTAATTAGCCAATCCATCCACGTCATTTTGAGGGTCAATCATTTATGAATAATTTTGATAAAGCTTAGATCCTTAAATTCTAGGCTCACAAAATGGGCAATTCTGCTTTCTCAGTACGATATGATATTCGTACCCCAAAAGGTAGTCAAAGATCAAGCAATAGCTGACTTCCTTACGGATTATCCTATCCCTGAGTCTTCCAAACTCCATGAAGACATCCCAGATGAGATATTTGAATCGAACATTACCTTAGATTATCAAGTATGGCTACTTTACTTTGATAATGCATCACGTCGTAATCACAAAGGAGCAGTCATCGCAGGAGTGGGGGCAGTGCTTATTGATCCCCATGGTCACGTCCTTCCTTGAGCTTATTTGTTAACTAAACATTGCTCTAACAATATGGTCGAGTACGATGCCCTCATAATTGGCTTACAACTCGCCCAAGACATGGGTGCAAAATATCTTGAAGCACATGGCAATTCTAAATTAATCGTCAATTAGATAAAGGGAGAGTATAAAGTCCGATACGCCGATCTCTTACCATACCATGAAGTAGCTATGAAGCTTGTTCATTTTTGAAGGCTTCTACATTAGCTGTGTAGCTCACCTCGAGAATACTTATGCTGAGGCCTTAGCATCACTCGCAGCTACTTTAGCCTTGACTTCTAAGTCTACCAAGCAAATTACGGTAGCTAGTCACTAGTTATGTTGTACCAAATAGATTCTGGACGACAATGAGGTGCGCGCTACACTTGGGGGTTTTGAGCCCAACGATTGACATTATCCAATCGTTGACTACATATTGCATGGCATATTACCAGATGATCAGAAGCAAGCAATCTCCGTCAAAAGAGAGCCTCTTGTTTCTTTTATGATTCTGCTAGATAAACGTTATATCATAGATTGTTCCACGGCATATTGCTTAGATGCTTGTCATCGAATGAAGCCCAAGACATGCTGAAAGAAGCTCATGATGGTACATGTGGAGCTCATCAACCTGGGCCTAAACTCGAGGACCGACTTTGTCATCCAGCTTATTATTGGCCAACGATGATCGCAGATGCAGTGGCCTACACCAAGCGATGTCACGCATGCCAATTCCATGCAGACTTCTTACATCAACCTCCACAGGAATTACATCTGACAGTAGCCTCATGGCTATTAGAGATGTGGGGAATGGATGTCATCGGGCCAATTAGCCCGCCTTCTGTTAAAGGCCATCGATTCATTTTGGCCATCACCGATTACTTCT
The DNA here is from genome assembly GCA_012295165.1 of Asparagus setaceus. Classification (NCBI taxonomy): domain Eukaryota; kingdom Viridiplantae; phylum Streptophyta; class Magnoliopsida; order Asparagales; family Asparagaceae; genus Asparagus; species Asparagus setaceus. The sequence continues at coordinate 68,572,273 of CM022701.1, read as the reverse complement.
CCAAGTTGGCCAAAGCCATCACACTCAAAGAAGTCAAATTCTAACATGTTTAAGTTCTTAAAACACCATGTCATATATCGATTCAGTGTCCCTCAAAGGATAGTCCATGATAATGGTCCGTAATTCATCAGTTGATCGTTCTTCAAGTTCTGTGACAAGTTCTAAATCCAAGATGTGACTTCTATGCCATATAACCCAGTTGCTAATGATCTGGCTAAAGCCTTTAACAAGACCATTATTAAGCTTATGAAGAAGTTCATTTCTTCCAATAAGCATGACTAGGATGATAAACTCGGGGAATGCCTTTGGGCCTATTGAACAACAGTCTGTAGTCCCACAGTTGCTACACCCTTTTCCTTGCTATACGGATGTGAAGTTGTGATACCATTAGAGATCCAAATTTTATTATTGAGAACTGCTATTGTAGAGAAGATGACGATAGAAGAACATCACCAAAGGTGTCTCCAAGAGTTAGAGGCGCTAGATGAGTTGAGACTTAAAGCTCAACAACGGATTGAGATGTATCAATCTTGAATCTCAAGAGCCTTCAACAGGAGAGTCAAAGAACGATCCTTTAAAGAAGGAGATTTAGTTTTAGCCATTCGTTGACCCATGGTCATGACGCACAAGACCAAGGTAAATTTCAACCCAAGTGGGAAGGCTCGTTTATAGTAGAGACAGTTACGCAAATGGAGCATATCGCCTGATTGATCCAAATGGTAACAGACTTACGGTGCCAATCTACAAAAAATTTATCAAGAAATATGACCCTTGAATTGAGCCTTTTTCATCTCCCCACGGAGATCTCGGTCATGTTTAAGCTCCCACCTCTGACCATGAGAATGACATCTTAGCCCAAATTATCAACAACTCAACTCTAACAAAATCCCCTGGTGAGTTATCAAGTTAACACTACACCTCTGTAACCCTGGGAATCTCTTACCGTCGTCATGTTAATATTACACCTTTGAATGGTTTGTATTTCCTAAGGACCTGACTGGTTAACATTACACCTCTGTTAGTATCTTGTCTAAAATCGATTGTTAACATTACACCTCTGTTAGTATCTTGTCTAAAATCGATTGTTAACATTACACCTCTGTTAGTATCTTGTCTAAAATCGATTGTTAACATTACACCTCTGTTAGTATCTTGTCTAAAATCGATTGTTAACATTACACCTCTGTTAGTATCTTGTCTAAAATCGATTGTTAACATTACACCTCTGTTAGTATCTTGTCTAAAATCGATTGTTAACATTACACCTCTGTTAGTATCTTGTCTAAAATCGATTGTTAACATTACACCTCTGTTAGTATCTTGTCTAAAATCGATTGTTAACATTACACTTTTATCAACTCCTCTCCTCATTAAGGCGAGGTAGATTCCATAACTCAGCCATTTTCCCCACAGAGTCATTCACAATTCAAAATTTCATACGATATGTTAATATTATACCTATATCATCCAAGTCCAAAAGTAAAAAGTTCTTTATTGCTAAAAGAGAACTAAATCATTACAAAAGTGAATGACATGACATGCAGATAAGCCAAGATCATTGGTGAAACAAGGACCTGCTATGTTCGATGCACTGAGCCCTTCCGGTCTCGTGCGCGCCATTGACGCCTTTCTAGGCCTGCTCCTTTAAAGCCTCTGGATCAGTTGGAGTTGCCCAAGCTTCCAAACCTTCTAATCAAGCCCGTTCCATCTTCAAGCATTCCACCCTATGTATGCGCTCGGCTGGCTAATTGATAGTGTGAAGCGGTCAAAAATCCTCTGGCGAGGTCACGAGCACCCTAGTTGTTAAAGCTTCAAGGCGAGGCTGTTTGGTAAAGGCGGTGGACCATATAAACTTCAAACAAGACTTCGTTCAAAGCGAGGCTCGGCGCAATCAAAGTTTGGCGAGGCTCGCCCACAACATCAAAGTTTGGCGAGGCTCGCCCACAACATCAAAGTTTGGCGAGGCTCGCCCACAACATCAAAGTTTGGCGAGGCTCGCCCACAACATCAAAGTTTGGCGAGGCTCGCCCACAACATCAAAGTTTGGCGAGGCTCGCCCACAACATCAAAGTTTGGCGAGGCTCGCCCACAACATCAAAGTTTGGCGAGGCTCGCCCACAACATCAAAGTTTGGCGAGGCTCGCCCACAACATCAAAGTTTGGCGAGGCTCGCCCACAACATCAAAGTTTGGCGAGGCTCGCCCACAACATCAAAGTTTGGCGAGGCTCGCCCACAACATCAAAGTTTGGCGAGGCTCGCCCACAACATCAAAGTTTGGCGAGGCTCGCCCACAACATCAAAGTTTGGCGAGGCTCGCCCACAACATCAAAGTTTGGCGAGGCTCGCCCACAACATCAAAGTTTGGCGAGGCTCGCCCACAACATCAAAGTTTGGCGAGGCTCGCCCACAACATCAAAGTTTGGCGAGGCTCGCCCACAACATCAAAGTTTGGCGAGGCTCGCCCACAACATCAAAGTTTGGCGAGGCTCGCCCACAACATCAAAGTTTGGCGAGGCTCGCCCACAACATCAAAGTTTGGCGAGGCTCGCCCACAACATCAAAGTTTGGCGAGGCTCGCCCACAACATCAAAGTTTGGCGAGGCTCGCCCACAACATCAAAGTTTGGCGAGGCTCGCCCACAACATCAAAGTTTGGCGAGGCTCGCCCACAACATCAAAGTTTGGCGAGGCTCGCCCACAACATCAAAGTTTGGCGAGGCTCGCCCACAACATCAAAGTTTGGCGAGGCTCGCCCACAACATCAAAGTTTGGCGAGGCTCGCCCACAACATCAAAGTTTGGCGAGGCTCGCCCACAACATCAAAGTTTGGCGAGGCTCGCCCACAACATCAAAGTTTGGCGAGGCTCGCCCACAACATCAAAGTTTGGCGAGGCTCGCCCACAACATCAAAGTTTGGCGAGGCTCGCCCACAACATCAAAGTTTGGCGAGGCTCGCCCACAACATCAAAGTTTGGCGAGGCTCGCCCACAACATCAAAGTTTGGCGAAGTTCTCCATTGAGGCGAGTCCGCCAAGCGGCGAAACCCTCTTGTCGGAGCGAGGTTGGCCGTAGCAACTCTCCCTTGGGGCGAGGTTAGCCTACGGCGGTGAACCTCGACATTTATCACGAAGTTAGCTGCGGCAATGAACCTCGACATCCAACCGAGGTTCGCGTGCGGCGATGAACCTGCGCCATTCAGCGAGGTTGGCGTGCGGCGATGAACCTGCGCCATTCAACCGAGGTTCGCCTACGGCGGTGAACCTCGCCATTCAACCGAGGTTCGCCTACGGCGGTGAACCTCGCCATTCAACCGAGGTTCGCCTACGGCGGTGAACCTCGACATTTAGGGGTTCGCTGATGAGCTCGACATTCGAGATTAGTCAGCGTGGCTTACCACCCAACCATTCCATACGAGGTTCACCTCTGGCGCGAAACTTCGTTATCCAACCAAAATGCATAAATGCATCCGGTAGAGGTTAAGCCCGGTGGCTTCGTTATCAAACCGAAGTTCACTCAAGTAGCGAACCTCGGTTGGCCGATCAATGAAGAAGCGGCTCATCATTTAACGAAGCTCGAAGCTCGCCATAACAGCAAAGCCAAAGACCACGAAGGCCACTAAAGCCACGATAACCACGTGGGTTAAATAGTGGGCATCAGTTATGCCCACTAACCCACGTTTCCACAATTTTAGCATGATGGTTACATGCTTAAAGCCCAATAAATAGCCGTGAGCAGCTATTAGGAGGGGACTTTTGAACTTTTGGAAAACCCAGCACTTGTGTGCAAGAGAGATTGAAGTTCCTCATCAATCATCAACAACTTTGTCGCGTCGTCAGCGAGCGGATCTCGTGAGCATTGAGTGAAGCCTTCTTCGCCACCAAGAACCCATATAAAAGAGAAGTCAAATCAATCTTCTCTTCCTCATGTCGAGAGAGTGTGATTGTAATCTTTTTCTCAAAGTCAATCAAACAAAACTTTTCGACTCTGCAGAAGATGGCGACCACAGTGGGAGCAACCGTTCATTCATTGAGCTGGTGGTGGCGCAATCAGACAAGGTTGCGGTTGGAACCGAGGTTCAAACCTTGGTCATCGAATTTGATCAAAGTAAGTGCGAATTTCTTTCCTGGGGCATCTAGCCCGGTGAAGACACGCAAGTGTCGTAGAGTCTCGTATGAGACTTCAGCCCGTGGCCTGCTGAATCCTCTCGAGTGAACCTCGACAATCAGCCTCTGTCTCTCAAAGACAAGGCTTCAAAAGTCAACCAGCGGGCTAAGAAATGGGTTGTTAAGCAACCCAAGTCCACTTCGGATGATGTTAGCCAAGTTTTGGCTTACGAGCCTGCGCTCTGCTGTGAAGACGGACCTTCTAATGGTCCACTCGAGGCGTGCGGACAAGCGTCGGCCAGAACCAAGCTTCGCCCGGCGTGCTCGAGCTTTGGTCTCGTTGGGCCGGATTCCACTATCGTCAGAAGAAAATAAGCGAACCTCGTCAAGCGGCGAACCTGCGCCTACATCGTGAGGTCCCCTTGAATGGCGAACCTCGTTTGAATGGCGAACCTGCGCCCGGCAACATGAGTCCCCTTCAAAGGGATGAACCTCGTCACGAGTCCAAGTGGCGAACCTCGTTTGAATGGCGAACCTCGTTTGAATGGCGAACCTGCGCCTACATCGTGAGGTCCCCTTGAATGGCGAACCTCGTTTGAATGGCGAACCTGCGCCTACATCGTGAGGTCCCCTTGAATGGCGAACCTCGTTTGAATGGCGAACCTGCGCCCGGCAACATGAGTCCCCTTCAAAGGGATGAACCTCGTCCAAACAATGAGCTTAGCCAACATGAGGTCTCCTCTGGCGGGGGCGAACCTCGTGAGCAGCGAACCTCGCGTCAAAATCAAAGGAAATGGCAACCTCGCCAGTTCGCCAAACTCGATCCAGAAGCCTCTCATATGAGGCTCGTCTTTCAAAATCAATTGAGGGTACACCCACTATTGATCTCGTGATTACCTCACTGCATAAGCGTGATGCTAGTCATATGCAATCTCATTGTTCTTTGTGAGAAGCTTATTTCGGCGTCTTGGCCAATGTTCATCGGCGCGTCGGCTTCGGTTTTGGCGGTTGTCGACCCGTCAACGGGCGAAGCGATTCCACCATAAAAGTGGGCAGCGCGATAGTCATGGAGTGACTATCAACATGGTTGGGAGGCGAGCAAGACCCCGCGAGGAAGTCGGTCGTCGGACCCCGAATATTCCCCGGGGTTACGAGGTGCATTAATCAATAGCCAAGGTGCCTATCGAAGCACCGGCCTTCGTACTGGAGCATCAATCCCGTTTGACTATAGCCAATTGGTTGGGGGTACTTCTGAAGAACATGAGAACTCTGGTATTGCTACGTCTCAACCTTCGAACACTGATTTCAGTGACCAGGCCAGTGTCCTCATGGCCGAACGTGAGGAAGAGATGACACGAAGAATAGAGGAGCAACAAGCTACTATTCTTGCACAACAAGAATCTATCAGGCGTTTAGAGATGATGATGGAGAAACTTGTGGGCAAGAAAAAGATGGACGAAGGAGGATCCAAATCGAAGCAAGAAGACTACGAGAGGAATCACGATGTCCATTCGATGTCATCGGCGGAATCGAACCAGCGTACAAAGAGCAAGATCATGTGTTGCGGGATTTCCAAAAGCAACCGGATGCTCAAACTCCAAGGACAATCTAAGGAATTTGGGGTGGCGAGGCCATATCCTATAGAATGGGACGATGTCCCATATCCTCCGAAATTCAAACCGCTTAACCTGGTGCAGTTCGACGGAAAAAGTTCTCCGTCACAACACATCTACTACTTCCAAGCGCAAACCGGGCATATAACGGGTAATGATCCTATTATGACCCGATTATTCATTAGCACTCTTAAAGAATTAAGCCTTGAGTGGTTCGAAGGTTAGAGCTGGTTCTATCAACTCTTGGAAAGATCGCAAAGACTCTTTATGGCCCGATTTTTCGATGATGACGAGGTGTCTATGGCCACTTTTGGTCGAAAAGCAAAGAAGGCGAGTCTGTCGGCCGTTCGTCAGCGATTCGAATCTGTCTTTGCACTCGGGATCGGGCCCGGGCGACATTCATCGGGATGTGCGAGCCAACCTCTCGATCAACATACTTTCTAAGATGGGTGCGGTTGAGGCATACTCTTGGAAAGAATTGGTGAGCAAAGCGAACAAGTTGAAAACATGATTAAGAGGATCGAGGCAGAGGAACCTCGGGACTCGTCCTAAAAGGGGTAACGAATAATTTTACTCCTCAAAAGCAATCGAAGGGAAGGAGACTCTAGGCTGTGGAAGCCCAACCTACTTCAAGATCCTTCAGCGAGAAATCAAGCGTTCGACGGTAGTCCTCGAAAAGTATGATTTTAAGGATGACCGTGTTATCCCAATCCTTAAAACTTTGCTTAAAATGAACAAGATCACGCTTAGAAATAAAAGCGGAGGAAGCCTCAGGGCGGATGATCCAAAATATCGATGTACCATCGAATGGTACACCATCCGACGGGTCATGTTACATATTGAAGGACAAGATCGAGTCTTGCTAGAAGCGAGTGTTATGACTCTGCGGGAGGATCAAAAGAAGGTGTCTGCAAACATGGTGGCTCTCAATTTGGCGATTTTGCGGAATTCAAGTCGCGGGGCGGTGTAAAACCGATCCATCAGCGAAGCCAAGGTTGTGAACTTTGATCTCCAAAGAACGGGGCACAAGGTATGGTCCCTTACACTCGCCCGAAAGCGAAATTATGTGGGTTCATCGACTTGTTATCGGATGAACAATGGACTTCTTCAAAGCCAAAGGGAAGTCTTATGCGCCACCTCTGCGCGGAAAAGGAGCAAGTCAATGACTCTACCGAGCAACAAACCGCCTCGGTCGCACATCACAATACAGCGTTGGCCAGAAGCGGAAAAAGAGTTCCTAAGGGAGTACCAGTGCGTAATGTAGCGACAAAGGCGGTCGGTGGGTCCAAGACAAGGAGATCCGCTACAACAAAGCACTCGTGAAGGACATGCCCAAAACGAAGGCTCCTTTCGGTTCGGCGTGTTGGCCCAACTCTCCAACATCCGTGAGAATTACTTTATTTGAGCTCTTGCGTCTCTCTCAATCTACCGAGCTCTGCGGCGGGCGGATAATGAAGCGTTTCTCGCTCATTTCCCAGAAGGGACAACAGAAGTTTGTGCCCAATGTCATCAGGTCTTCAAAGGGCCAATACCTTGCATTACTTTTTCATCAGAGGACATGCAAGTGAAGAACCCGAGGCACGATAGGCCGTTGTACTTCATCGCTATATCGGATCTGTCGAATCAGCGAGCTCAAGTTGACGGGATGCATTGAGTATCATCCCATTGAGAATTATACAACATCTTGGGATACCGCTGCACCGGTTAGCAACAACCGGGACTACCATCTACGGCTTCAATGCTACAAATTCTCGTCCCTTGGGCAAGATCAAACTCAAATGCCAAATAGGAGACTTGAAGACAGATGTTACTGCTATGTCATCGGCGGATACATCTTACAATTTGCTCTTGGAGTCGACCACGGATCCATGAAAATTTGATCGTCCCATCTACGCTGCATCAATGCATGAAGTATGTAGATGAAGAAGGGATGGTTAAAACATTGGTCGCGAAAGGCAACCATTCAAAGGTGTGGAGAATTATTTTACGGATTACGTCCACTACCTTGAGGAAGGCCAAACCGATGAATCACAGATCGAGGACTATGACAAATGAAATGAAGTCGACATAGAGTCCTAACAAGGAGTTGTTTTCAATGATGTAAAACCCTTTGTAATCGATCGAATGATCGATGGCGACATAGTCGATTTTAATGAAAATTATGATTTAGCTTACGACCGGTGTTAAAAGTCATCTTGACTTGATGTCGAAATTCTTCCACGGTTGTATCTTTGAACTGCATTACACATGCCCATTCGATCGTCATTTATGACAACTCAAAGGCACTTTAATTCTTCACAAGCGCTTTTGTGATACCGTCCCTAATAATGGTCGAAGACATTATCTTTGGACAGTCAACAAACCATTGCAAGCCGAGGTGGAACAACCCCAAGCAAAAGAAAAGAACCCCAATTTTCATATTTCTGCGCCGGCTGATAACATCGATGAAGAAAATGGGATATGACTTCCTTCACAAAGAAGGGCTAAACTACGGAAAAGGTATCAAAACGCCGATCCGATCTGCTTATGTCCCGGAAGGCCAGCCTGATGATTACTATCATAAAACTCGTAAAGGATTGGGATATGAGTCGCCGCCGTACTCATGGCATGTTGTGACCGAGGGTGAGTCAGATCACTCATCTTCTGAAGCAACTTCCTGGGATTCCGACGTCAGTATAGGACATGAATTTAAGTCCTTGATGGCCAATATGACCTCAGCTGATCCAATAGAGATCCAAGAAGATGATCTCTTACCGCTATTGGAGGATCCAATGAGTCAACAGCTGGGAATGCAATGGGAACATCGTTTTGAACAACGGGAACCACCCACTGATGACAAAATAATCCAAATAAATATGGGGGACGAATCTAATCCAAAACCCATATTCATAAGCGATAGTTTGACGGCTGAAGAAAAGGAGAGCCTTATCGCTTTGGTACAGGAATATATCGATGTCTTCGCATGGAGTTATGAAGATATGCCGGGTTTAGACCCTCAAGTGGCCATGCATCGCCTTAACATTAAGCCAGGAGCTAAACCTGTTAAACAACAACAACGACGCATTTTCACCTCAGTCATGAAAGCCATCGAGAAAGAAATCGAGAAGGCGATCAAAGCGAGGTTCATCAGGAAGTCAGACATCGGCGGGTAGCAAATATAGTACGTGGTAAAGAAAAGCGGACGAGATCCGGCCGTCGTTGATTACAGAGGCGTAAATGCGGCATGTCGACGATTTCCCTCTACCAATTCGGACATTATCATCGACAACACATGTGGATTGAGAGGATGTCTTTATGGATGGCTTCTCGTGGTACAATCGGATCAAAATGCATCGATGGCGAAAAGCACAGCTTTCGAACACCGTCACGGAATATCTTGTTATCTGATTATGCCTTCGGCTTGAAAAGCGGGGGCTACATACCAGCGTGCCATGACCACTATTTTCGAAAACATTTCACGAAAAGATTGGAATGCTACGTGAAGCGATTTAGTAGTTAAGAGTCGTCACAAAGGTGATCACTTGCATGACTTGAAGACAACATTTGAGATAATGCGGGCACATCGGTTGAAGATGAACCCAACCAAGTCTTTTAAGGGATGTCAAGTGGTAAATTCTTAGGGTTAAGTGGTCACGCGAGATGGTATCGTCTCGACGGACAAGATCAAAGCTATCCAGAACTTCCACCTCCTAGAAGCCTTAGGGAGCCGTGGTCTCCAGGCGTTTGGCTTACATTCACGCATTCATTTCCAATTTATCGTGGAAATGTCAACCATTCTCGAAGCTCATGAAGAAAGGTGTATCGTTAGTTTGGGATGAAGATTGCGGAAGGCATTGAAGAGATCAAAGCGTATCTTTCTAATCCCGTGTTAGTTGCACCTAAGTCGGAAAGCCCTTCGATTTACATCCGCTCTGAGTATCGTTGGCGAGTCTTTGCGGGGCGATGACAATGGCCATGAGCAGGCGATCTATTACCTCGGTAGGACAGCCGGGGGCGAATATCGATATCCTCCCATTGAAGGAATGTTTGGCTTTGGTCGCCATCCAAAAGATGCGCATTATCTAGTGGGACGCACCATACACGCCATCTCCAAAATTGACCCTATCACGGGTATTCATGACCCGGCACGTTGAATAGTCGAATGGCTAGATGGGCATTGTTATTATCTCGATCGACATTCACTTCAAACCTCGGCGATGAAGGGTCAAGGCGTGTGTGATCTTTTGGCTAACCATCCATTGAAAGGGAAAGTCGAATTGTATCAAGACATGCACGATGAACCTTATGAAGCTAATCGGTCTCTAAGGAGCAGTATGGCGGTTGTTCTTTAGCCGAACGCTGGCGACCCATGATGACCCGTTGTGGCGGAGTGGGGGTATCTTGATATCTCCCCAAAACCACGTGATACCACGAAATGTCGCTATCGAACCATGTACCAATAGCGTAGCGGTATAATCGTTATTGATTGGTCTTGACATTGCCAAGCATTTAGGCGTGAAACACCTTGAAGCATTTGGGGATTCCGACTAATCGTAAAACAACTGAGAGGAGAATATGAAGTCAGGCACGAGGACCTTATCCCTCATCATGCAGCCGCCATAGCTTTAGCTGACTCCTTTGAAAGCTTTTACATCGATCATGTACCCCGTTTGCAGAACACTTATGCGAATCTTGTGGCGTCTCTTGCGGCTTCGCTATGCGAGAATGCTACTCAGCAGGTTAGTGTGTCTAGTCGGCAACTATTTCGACCGAAATATGCGTTGCAGATCCAAGCAGTCGAAGACGAACCTAAGTCATTTGAAGCACGAGGCTGGCGGTTCCGATCATCGATTATGTCTTGCATGGGATATTACCCAAGACATAAAGAAAGAGAGTCGATTCATCGGCGAGCATCGAGATTTTACTATGATTCCCAATTCGCACTTTGTATAGAAGGTCATATGATGGGTTCTTGCCGATGTTTGTCAACTAAGGAAGCGAGCAAGTCTTGAAAAGCTCATGGCGGTGTTTGTGGAGCACACCGGCCGGACCTAAGTTATGGGATGCAGTGCGTAGACTTCGGTTATTATTGGCCGACAATGGTAAGGGATGCGTGGCTTCGCTAAACAATGCCATGCATGCCAAATACATGCTAATTACCTTCACCAACCGCGGAACACTTGCATCCTACATGCGTCACGGCCATTTGAAGCGTGGGGAATGGATATTGTTGGTCCCATCTCTCCACCTTCTTCAAAAGGACCTTTGTTTCATATTGGCGATAGCGACTATTTCTCAAAATGGGCGAAGCTATTCCATTGAGAATGGTCAAGACTACCGATGTGATCAAATTTGTCAAACATCCGCCATATACCGATATGGTGTGCCAAGGCAGTTGTCCGACAATGGTCCACAATTTGTCGATCCAGCTTTCCGCGATTACGTGATAAATTCGAATCGAATTTAGCATCAACCGCTTATTATCTGCGGCAAGCGGACAAGTGAAGCTTTTAATAAGGCGATCATCAAGATCCTCACCAAGATGGTCTCTTCAAATAAGAAGGATTGGGATGATAAGTTGGGACAAAGCTTGTGGGCTTACCGCATAACGGTTCGCGACACCAACAGCACCACCCCATATGCTTTAGTTTATGGTTGTGAAGCTATTTTACCGATGGAGATTCAAATTCCGTCCTCTGAGTAGCATTAAACAACTGGAATGGCGGTGAAGAAAATCATCGTCGGCCTTGAAGAACTTGAAATCTTTGGATGAAAAGCGACTCTGAGGCTCAACGGCATATCGAGTTGTACGAGCCCGGTTTCTAAAGCATTTGACAAGAAAGTCCGATGTCGTATTTTCAAGGAAGGCGACCTTGTGCTCATTGTCGGCCCAATGATCTTGAATTCCAAAAAGAAAGGGAAATTCAACCAAAATGGGAAGGACCATTAAGTAGTGGAGTCGGTTTACTCGAATGGAAGCGTGCCGTCGACCAATCAAGAAGGCGATAAAATCATGATGCCTATTAATGGTAAGTTTCGAAGAAATATTACCCTAATTAATTATCTCGTCATTTCTAAGTATTGGCCTACCAAGTAATGTGTCAATACTTTATGTATTACAATGTCCATCATTGGCCTACCAAGTGATCTTGATATCCTATGTTTTCAGCGTTTGTCTTCGATCCGCGATCGTTATACTTTTATGTCCTTTGAGCGACACGATCGTTTCCATATCGCCACTTGTCTAAATAACTTTAGGTTAAGCGATTAACTAAGCCATATACCCTTATCAACTCCCTTAGAATGGTGGCCTACTATGCGATGTGCTCCTATTCCAATTATAGTCGTTATACTCTTATGTCCTTTGAGCGACTTCGGTTAACTACGAGTCATCTCCTTGAATGACTTTGTTCATAATCATTGTTGTTATACTTTCATGTCCTGAACAACTTGATTGCACGATCCGCGATCGTTATACTTTTATGTCGAGCGATTCGATCACAACTTTCACACTATCTTATTCACGGTAGTAGCCTACCATGCAATTTACCTTTATTCCAATCATAGTCGTTATACTCTCATGTCAATGAGCGACTTGACTACTCCCATGATCATTCCTTTAAATGATTGTTTTGTAATCCTGTTGTTATACTTTCATGTCCTTTGAACAACTTGATTGCTTCGATCCGCAATCGTTATACTTTTATGTCGAGCGATTCGATCACAACTTTCACACTATCTTATTCACGGTAGTAGCCTACCATGCAATTTACCTTTATTCCAATCATAGTCGTTATACTCTCATGTCAATGAGCGACTTGACTACTCCCACATGATCATTCCTTTAAATGATTACGTTTGTAATCCTGTTGTTATACTTTCATGTCCTTTGAACAACTTCGATTACTCTTTGATCACAATCGTTATACTTTTATGTCGAGCGATTCGATCATCCTCATATGATTTTATTCCTATTAATGACCTACTAGGCAATTTGCCTTTATCTTTTAATCCAGCGCCTTGAGCGGCTAAGGATAGAGGGAGATTTTAGCATTAAGCCTAAAAGAACCTCCTCGAAAACTCATCATCTTGAGGGAAAAGTATGGCTAGTCGGTTCAAGCGGCAAGGCGGTAAAGACATACCAAGTCCGTTGATAGGCTGGGAGTTTGCTAAAAATTCAGTTGCAAATGCAAAGTGCGCAACAAAATTTTGAGTGAACACAAAAAAGTGGAATTTTATTCATCATGTAGTTAAAGATGTACATGAATTACAAGTTCCCAAGAGTTTGGCGGATCTGGAAGCAATCTTGACCATAGTTTCCTTGTGGCGACTTTGATCTCCTCCGTCGCTGTTTATGAAGATGTTGTCGAGAATCACGGGCATTTGGCTCCGGCAGCGCTTAGCCCTTCGGATCATTAGATTCGGCTTCCACTAAGGCCTCGTGTGCCACACATTGGGCTATCGAGTTTGATGTTTCTCGATGCGGCCGCTAGCCCACTTTACGCCTCCGCCAATTTTGCACGAATGTCAATGAGTGCGTACCAGAGGAGTCAACCAGAGTTGTTGGTTACGCTTCGGTGCTAGCAACCCTTTTCTTTTCATCATCAAGTCGCGGCCGTCTCAAAAGGCGTCGATACTCTGCTTCTTTTCAAGTACTTGGCGTTGGAGCTCAAATTGAGTATCATCTCTTATTCTTCTAAGCCGCATGGCACGATCCTCAATCCTAGAATGAAGAGGCGGTCCGCATTTGTCTCGCCATTTGTTGAAAAGGGTCTGCTTTTGTACCAAATAGGTTGGTAAGGCGGCGTAGGCTGGCGTTAGTCGAGCTCGCATCACATCGGGGAGGGTTCCAAGCGGCCTTGATTCGGCAAAAGTCCCCACCACGCCCAACACTTGAGTAGGAGATTCTTTTAGGATGGTGAGGAAATTATGGCGAATCATAGATACCCGTAGTCTTCGACAAGTCAAAAGAAGAGGGGTACCAGCAGAAGGATTTGAGCGGCGGACAAGCCGAGGCGGGATTGGCGGGACATCAATTGAAGGGGTGGTGGCGGCAGTCAAAGCGGTGGGGTCTCGAGCACAACCCTGGCGAGGGATTCTTTGTATCGTCTTGGGTCACAGTTCGACTTCGAAGCGGCGGCGGCAGGAGACTCTTGGCATCATCAAGCATACTCTTGGCGGCATCGGGAGGGCCTTGATAATGGGGCTCGGTGGCGGCTTCAATCAAGGCTTCTCTCCTCACCCGCTGACTACACGCTGACCGAGGGGCCCGGTCTTTAGATCCTTGATTTGTTGGCACCAAAGCTTGGCTTCCTCCGTGCTCAAGTGTGGGTGGCTTCTTGGGGCCGCAGCTCCAGAGGCCCAGGCTGGGGAGTAGAGCTTTCAAGAGGATCTTCCGAATATGTTCCGATGGTTCTCCAAAAAGCGAAATCTCTAGGTGCCTCGTCTGAGTTCAACCCGGGAGTTTCTTCAACACCGTGAGAAGAAGGCATGTTGCTACCGTACTCATCTAGAGCCTCATCTATATCCGCTGGGTCTCATGTGGGGTGGGTTGGCGTGATGGCTCACGGGTCCCATGAGGGTGGATTGGCGTGAGGGCTCCACACCGGCAGGGTTTAGCGGTTCGGCATCCGTTTGGCGTGCAAATACTCCTTTAGTCGAATCGGCTCCTCGTTGAAGTCGGCCTTCCTATAGCGGCCCGAATCAATCGTAGCCCGAAGAGTTGATGTTGAAGCACGGAATTTGGCGTTTGCCATGCAATGCCACTTGCAATCTGAGCGTCGTCCGGGATTGAGGGTCGTTGCGGAAGAAAAAGAGCACATGCGCCCGACAACGGTCCGTACCAAGCCACGGCTCCCCGACTAAGCGCGGCCGTCGGTATGGTGAAGCTGGGATTACCAGCGTCTGATTGATCATACCCAAAGCCCGGCGGGCAAAGCGGCGGGGTAGATAAGGCTCAATCATATAGGACGAAGCGGAAGATAAAATACCGGCGGATGCTCATGAGCCATAGGAAGCGACCAAGTGACAAAGTGGTATAACCACGAGCATTAGGTTCATCCACCAAAGCTTGTCCATAGGCGACTCGGAAAATGAGGAAGGCACGGTTAAAGAATAACTCTTATAGTCGGGAGGCGCCCGCCTGAAGCCATGTAATGTTTGGTCCAATCGGCGTTCTCTAGCCTCTGGATGAAAGGAGTGATTTGTCCTTCTATAGGAGCAGAAGGTGTACCCATGAGAGTAGGGCAATGCATGACGAACCACGCCATAAGATAGGCGTACGGTAATTCCACCCTTGGGTTCTCGGCTCCATGGCGAAGGTATAGCAAAACGCCGTAATCCGTAATGGATACGGGCAATCATGGCGGGAAGAAGTGCATCTTGGCGCCCGTGTGCTAAGCGGCGAGGAAAATCACATCAGGTCCTAATGAATCAAAGGCTGCGGCGAGGCGGCGATATGTTTGAGCCACAACATGAGGTAGCACTGCTATACCGCCTTGGAAGAAATCGGCTCCCCGCTCTGATAAATATAAGTGTCAAACGTCGTCCCTGCCGGGAAGCCATGCTCGTCTGTGGAAGTCACATAAGAAAGTGGAAGGTTGTCAAGCACGAGCCGTGACAATTTACCCGCCTCAAGAGGACCGGGGGCACCACAATACCTTCCTTATCATCCACCACAAAGAGGTAGTGGGCCCAAATATTATGACTAATGAACTTTTCCCCTTCTTATCGACGCGTGCCTACATGTGCAAATATAATAGTGGCACATCACTTCCCAATAGGTCTCCACTACTTGGGGTGATCCTTTTCCAAATCCATCGACTCTTTATACCGGGGCGTACTCCCGTGCGGATACGCCATGAGGTAGCCGAAACCTCGGCCATCTCGTGCAAAGCAATCCCCAATTAGCGTGCGGGTGAAGAAGGTATGAGTATCGAGGATTATACAATTCCAAAATCCCAAAGAATTGTTGAGAATTGTTCCTCAAGCCCGGTTGAGTGCACGATAGGAGCCCTAAGGCCAAACCTCTCCAATTCATCACGATACTCTTCTAGAATGTATTCGATGCGAGGCCACCATTGCGAAGAGCCCCATCGAGACCAGCCGAGTCAGGAAATCTTTGGCGGAAATTGCCCTCCGCTTTATGGAAAGCACGACCAAAAGTGTTGGCAGCGGCGGTGATTAGCCTCTGAGGAAGCTCCCTCTGGAAAAGCCGGGTTGTAGACCCGGTTACATGGTGACCATGGCGGTCCACATGCACCACCAGAGAAGTGACCACACATCACTCCATCTTGAGTGGGGTTAGATCCCAATTCATCTTCCGAGGATTAGAAGCGGCTCTTAAGG
The DNA here is from genome assembly GCA_012295165.1 of Asparagus setaceus. Lineage (NCBI taxonomy): Eukaryota > Viridiplantae > Streptophyta > Magnoliopsida > Asparagales > Asparagaceae > Asparagus > Asparagus setaceus. The sequence goes on along the minus strand of CM022701.1, from coordinate 68,556,231 downwards.
AGGTCGTGAGCAATCCGTTCCATTGCGGGCAAGAACATGTAGCGTGAGTTTACCACTCGGAGCCACTTATGCGAACCCAAGTCCAACAGATCACGGGTCTTGATATCATCTCCAAGCGAGAAGAGCGAGGCTTTGTGGTGGTCGGTTAACAGACTCCAAAGGGGCATCCGTAATCCAGCGCTGAAGGTGGATGTTGAAGGTTGAAGAAGTTTCAACTCCTCTTGATTCTGTCGCAAATGCGAGACTCATCCAACAAGAAAGCGAGCCTCGCCAAACGAGACTCATCCAACAAGAAAGCGAGCCTCGCCAAACGAGACTCATCCAACAAGAAAGCGAGCCTCGCCAAACGAGACTCATCCAACAAGAAAGCGAGCCTCGCCAAACGAGACTCATCCAACAAGAAAGCGAGCCTCGCCAAACGAGACTCATCCAACAAGAAAGCGAGCCTCGCCAAACGAGACTCATCCAACAAGAAAGCGAGCCTCGCCAAACGAGACTCATCCAACAAGAAAGCGAGCCTCGCCAAACGAGACTCATCCAACAAGAAAGCGAGCCTCGCCAAACGAGACTCATCCAACAAGAAAGCGAGCCTCGCCAAACGAGACTCATCCAACAAGAAAGCGAGCCTCGCCAAACGAGACTCATCCAACAAGAAAGCGAGCCTCGCCAAACGAGACTCATCCAACAAGAAAGCGAGCCTCGCCAAACGAGACTCATCCAACAAGAAAGCGAGCCTCGCCAAACGAGACTCATCCAACAAGAAAGCGAGCCTCGCCAAACGAGACTCATCCAACAAGAAAGCGAGCCTCGCCAAACGAGACTCATCCAACAAGAAAGCGAGCCTCGCCAAACGAGACTCATCCAACAAGAAAGCGAGCCTCGCCAAACGAGACTCATCCAACAAGAAAGCGAGCCTCGCCAAACGAGACTCATCCAACAAGAAAGCGAGCCTCGCCAAACGAGACTCATCCAACAAGAAAGCGAGCCTCGCCAAACGAGACTCATCCAACAAGAAAGCGAGCCTCGCCAAACGAGACTCATCCAACAAGAAAGCGAGCCTCGCCAAACGAGACTCATCCAACAAGAAAGCGAGCCTCGCCAAACGAGACTCATCCAACAAGAAAGCGAGCCTCGCCAAACGAGACTCATCCAACAAGAAAGCGAGCCTCGCCAAACGAGACTCATCCAACAAGAAAGCGAGCCTCGCCAAACGAGACTCATCCAACAAGAAAGCGAGCCTCGCCAAACGAGACTCATCCAACAAGAAAGCGAGCCTCGCCAAACGAGACTCATCCAACAAGAAAGCGAGCCTCGCCAAACGAGACTCATCCAACAAGAAAGCGAGCCTCGCCAAACGAGACTCATCCAACAAGAAAGCGAGCCTCGCCAAACGAGACTCATCCAACAAGAAAGCGAGCCTCGCCAAACGAGACTCATCCAACAAGAAAGCGAGCCTCGCCAAACGAGACTCATCCAACAAGAAAGCGAGCCTCGCCAAACGAGACTCATCCAACAAGAAAGCGAGCCTCGCCAAACGAGACTCATCCAACAAGAAAGCGAGCCTCGCCAAACGAGACTCATCCAACAAGAAAGCGAGCCTCGCCAAACGAGACTCATCCAACAAGAAAGCGAGCCTCGCCAAACGAGACTCATCCAACAAGAAAGCGAGCCTCGCCAAACGAGACTCATCCAACAAGAAAGCGAGCCTCGCCAAACGAGACTCATCCAACAAGAAAGCGAGCCTCGCCAAACGAGACTCATCCAACAAGAAAGCGAGCCTCGCCAAACGAGACTCATCCAACAAGAAAGCGAGCCTCGCCAAACGAGACTCATCCAACAAGAAAGCGAGCCTCGCCAAACGAGACTCATCCAACAAGAAAGCGAGCCTCGCCAAACGAGACTCATCCAACAAGAAAGCGAGCCTCGCCAAACGAGACTCATCCAACAAGAAAGCGAGCCTCGCCAAACGAGACTCATCCAACAAGAAAGCGAGCCTCGCCAAACGAGACTCATCCAACAAGAAAGCGAGCCTCGCCAAACGAGACTCATCCAACAAGAAAGCGAGCCTCGCCAAACGAGACTCATCCAACAAGAAAGCGAGCCTCGCCAAACGAGACTCATCCAACAAGAAAGCGAGCCTCGCCAAACGAGACTCATCCAACAAGAAAGCGAGCCTCGCCAAACGAGACTCATCCAACAAGAAAGCGAGCCTCGCCAAACGAGACTCATCCAACAAGAAAGCGAGCCTCGCCAAACGAGACTCATCCAACAAGAAAGCGAGCCTCGCCAAAACGAGACTCATCTTTCAGAAAACGAGCCTCGCCAAAGCGAGACTCATCCAACAAGAAAGCGAGCCTCGCCAAAGCGAGACTCATCCAACAAGAAAGCGAGCCTCGCCAAAGCGAGACTCATCCAACAAGAAAGCGAGCCTCGCCAAAGCGAGACTCATCCAACAAGAAAGCGAGCCTCGCCAAACGAGACTCATCCAACAAGAAAGCGAGCCTCGCCAAAGCGAGACTCATCCAACAAGAAAGCGAGCCTCGCCAAACGAGACCCATCCCAATAAGAAGACGAGCCTCGCTAAACAAGACTCATCATTCAAAGAGGCGAGACTTCGCGAAGCGAGCTTCATCTAAAATAATCAAACCTCGCCAAACAGCGAAGTTTCAAAACGAGACCCTATGAGGATGCGGGAGATCAAAACCTCGATGAGGCTTATCAAGCGGATGAGGCAAGCCTCATCAAAACGGCCTTGATTAGAAAGATATGATCTTGGAGAGCAATCTCATCTCCGTGAGTGAAAATCAAGTCGTAAAATTAACTCTGGCAGATCTTAAGAGTCATGCTTTGGCGGCGATGCTCTTACTTTTACCCGCGGAAAGCTGACGCGGGGAGCAGAGTTAAGTCCCAATGTGCTTTTGCCTTTGCCGATGCGGTTTTGGGGCCATTGCTTGGCGTCAAGGAGGATTTGGTGATCTAAATTTGTGGCTTGAGGAAGATGGCGGTGGGGAACTTTCTGCGACCTTTATTTGTCATATATAGGGTCTCGAAGAACCCAACCGACGGCCGAGATACGCCCAGACTCTCACGCGGATCATCGATGCAGATCCGCGACGAGATCCGGGATGTGACAAGTCACTCGAAAGGGTCTAATCCCTAATTTGCCACGGGATGCGGATTTAAAGAGAAATCGAAACGAAACGCCAAGGGTCGGTGAGTGCGAGGTTCATGGCCTTGCCCTTATATCCAACTCCCGGCGCAGGTTGGAGCGGTTCGCCAATAGCTATTAGAAAAATTCAAAGTATTCCGCACTTCACACAACCCGATTCAAGTCCGAAAACTTTGAAGGGGTCTTGTAGGCAGTCAAAAATCCTATAGGCAGGGTCACGAGCACCCTAGTTGTTAAAGCTTCAAAGCGAGGCTCATCCAACAAGAAAGCGAGCCTCGCCAAACGAGACTCATCCAACAAGAAAGCGAGCCTCGCCAAACGAGACTCATCCAACAAGAAAGCGAGCCTCGCCAAACGAGACTCATCCAACAAGAAAGCGAGCCTCGCCAAACGAGACTCATCCAACAAGAAAGCGAGCCTCGCCAAACGAGACTCATCCAACAAGAAAGCGAGCCTCGCCAAACGAGACTCATCCAACAAGAAAGCGAAGCTCAGCAGTCATATGATGAGATCCGCCCACAACACTTAATTTTGACGAGGCTCGCTTACAAGATCAAAGTTTGGCGAGGCTCGCCCACAACATCAAAGTTTGGCGAAGTTCTCCATTCGACGAGGTCCGCCAAGCAATAAACCCTCTTGTCGACGAGGTTCGCCAAGAATGAACCTCGACATTTAACCGAGGTTCGCCACAAAGAATGAACCTCGACATTTAACCGAGGTTCGCCACAAAGAATGAACCTCGACATCCAGCGAGGTCGCGGCGATGAACCTCGCCATTCAACCGAGGTTCGCCACGCCAGCGAACCTCGCCATTCAACCGAGGTTCGCCACGCCAGCGAACCTCGCCATTCAACCGAGGTTCGCCACGCCAGCGAACCTCGCCATTCAACCGAGGTTCGCCACAAAGAATGAACCTCGACATTTAACCGAGGTTCGCCTACGTGAGTGAGCCTCGACATTCAACCGAGATTCGTCAACGCAGCGGAGCTTACCACCCAACCATTCCATACGAGGTTCACCTACAACAGCGAAACTCGTTATCCAACCAAAATGCATAAATGCATCCAACCGAGGTTCGCCACGCAAAGCCAAGTATCAAACCGGTTCACTCAAGTAGCTTAACCTCTGCTACCAATGAAGAGCGAAGCTCGTCATTTAACGAAGCTCGAAGCTCGCCATAACAGCAAAGCCAAAGACCACGAAGGCCACTAAAGCCACGATAACCACGTGGGTTAAATAGTGGGCATCAGTTATGCCCACTAACCCACGTTTCCACAATTTTAGCATGATGGTTACATGCTTAAAGCCCAATAAATAGCCGTGAGCAGCTATTAGGAGGGGACTTTTGAATTTTTGGAAAACCCAGCACTTGTGTGCAAGAGAGATTGAAGTTCCTCATCAATCATCAACAACTTTGTGCTGATCGTCAACGGAAAGCGGATCTCTACGTGAGCATTGAGTGAAGCCTTCTTTCGCCACCAAGAACCCATATAAAAGAGAAGTCAAATCAATCTTCTCTTCCTCTGTAATCGAGAGAGTGTGATTGTAATCTTTTTCTCAAAGTCAATCAAACAAAACTTTTTCGACTCTACAAGTAGATTTAGACTCAAGCTCTTCTTCTTGCTTTTTGGCTGTTTTCAACTTAGCTTGCACCTCGCCGATAATAGTCTTAGCCCCATTAATGGTGGCTTCCCTCACAAAGATGGCACTGGTGATCTCTATATTTTCACCATCAATCTCAATAAGGTAGGTGGTTAGTTCCCGAAGTCATAAATTGACTACCTCCACCTCTCTGCAGGCAGCCTCTTCGAGCTTACGACATTCTCTCATAATGCGATGGAACTCAAGCTCTACAACAGCGGTGATGTTGACCTTATGAAGATGTTGCAACTCTTAAAAATAGAGTTTAGCTTGGTCTATCATCTCCTTGTAAGGCTGGACACGCTCGGCTCTGGCAACTGACGCAAGAAGGTCGAGCTGACTCCACAATAATCGCTTAGTGTGGGAGGATAAGCCTTTCCCAGTAGTCAAAGCACTTTCAATACTTTAGTTGAATAGTTTCATTAAACTTTTGATAGAATCTGAATCTCTAATTTGGTTGAGTCCTCAGAATCCGGAGAAGAATGACCTCCCACTAGCCTCGACGGTCCTGCTTCAGTCTCCATAACTACAGATTCGGTCGTCAATGGAAACTCAGTTGACACCACTTTTAGCTATTCTCCACCCGACACAAAATATCAGGTGAGTGAAGCCAAAACATTCGAAATGTCTATGGAAGTGGAGGAAATGGGAGTTGTTGTAATCAAAGGCTTGGAGCATTGTGTGACCAACACTGATGTTACGGGTATGACCAAAGGCTCAGAGCATCGTGTGACCAACACTGTCATGGTCGGTGCAATCGCAGGCTTTATATGCATGATCGTAGGCTCGATATCAACATTAGAAACCTTGATCCATGGTCTGATTGGCCTTTTTATCGACGCCGTAGGTTCACTTTTGATATGAGGTTCGGACCTTGGAGGCATACCCATCTCGTCTCCTCGAGGAAGGGAAGAAATTGTCACATCTTCTTTAGACTCGGATGATACCACAACAAAAACCAAGTGCCTAGCGCCAAAGGTTTGACTACGGAAGGAGGTGCAATGGTCACGGTGCTAACATCAAGCTCAGCCTCAATGTCTATATTATGAGGGAAGTAAGATATTAGTTATCAAGTTGGAATAACCGCATCATCCCTTTGAATGAAAAATGTACCTAAGATGTGGGAAGACCTACCTATATCACCTCCTAGTACATACTCTTCAAGCTCGGTGAAGTAAGCATCGGTATGATAATCGACTTGTTCTTCCTCTTTTTCTCCCAAATCTTCCCAAGCAATGTGCATGGGTCCTTATCTGCAAATAAGAGGCATATGTCATCAGGAAATGAATATACTGAATCAGAATAAAGGTAAAAATAAATCTTACCTAAAGCAGCTGCAGGTTCAGCTACCGGCTCATGTGCTGAAGCTACAGGAGAACTATCTTTTGCCCTTGGAGGCTCCTCTATCATAAAGGCTTTTTCCTTCAGAGGTAATTCCAAGCATCGTCTTTTTAGAGGTAATTCCAAGTGTCATCTTTGGGTCGACTCTTGTAGGTGTCAGACCTGTCGTGGCCTCTTCCCATGAGTCCTTCTACCTGCTGGTTGTTAATGGACCGTTGGCTCTGTTGGCTCCCGAATACTGATGCTGATAGGTCTGCATGGTGGTGACTTGTCAGCAAAGGCACCTGAGTCACCTTCATCTCCATCCGATCTGGCTTCTGCCAAATATTCTTAGAGTCTAGGTGCTCGACTTTTGGATCCCCTCTTGAAAGCTTCCTTATACTTCTTGATGATCCATTTCACGCAAGTCTTATTCACCTGGAAGATCGGATTGGGAACATTCACCGTACTGTACCACTTTCAAAATCCTAACATCATCTAATAGTTAGGAACATTGTAAGGCAAAATGAATGTGTCATCGGTGCCCCCAAAGGTAAAATGGTACCAAGCTCGAGCTCCATCGACAAGGCTCCCAGAGCGCAACAGCCTAGTGTTCAGATTATCAATAAAGAGTTGGTCATATCCAAACTGCCTCGCAAAACGGCAGGGTAAATAGGGCTCGATATAACATTTGGTCCCATTTAATCGTGCAACGAGGTGATTGGGTTTGATGTTAACTAGCCAGTTGAAACAACCGCTACTTAGACAAGTGAACCCCTCTGAGCCAAGACAAATTCACCCCCAAAGTTAGCTCCAACAATTTCAGGGAAACAACAGTATAGACAGTAGTGATCTTTGTTCCACACAATTCGGCGATTCCCCATAGTGTACCTAACCATCCACTTTAAGGACTCATACCGCTATAGCAATGCGACCCCTTCTTCACATCTGGTAGCGGCAGATATAAGTCAAGAGCAATGGAGCGTGTACCACACCTTCAAATAGCTATACGGTAACTCCACCTACGATTTGGGACTTCTTCCCTTAGGCAGCCACCCTGCTGATTCAAGTATTCGGCTTACAACTCCCTCAACCCATGGTGGATGCAGCTGATCATTGCATGGAGCAAAGCCAGATTGTACCCATGAGCAATCAAGATTGCAGGGTATAACACCTTGATGGACATGCAATCTTTCAGACTATAGGGCACTACAAATCCTTTTAACCAGATTGAAAGGAACCCAGCGAGCAGAGACTAAGCAAAGATAGGCTCTTCAGCTTGATGGTGAAAGCTTTCAAACATGTCCCCTGGGTGGAATCCGCACTCATCCGATGCGGTAGTATGAAGTACAGGACCATGCTTCAAGATTCTCTTTTCCACTTCAAGCCCAGTACTTGGAGGAATAGGCTCCATGTTCCCCTTATTGCTCAGGTTTCTGAGTAGATATGCTACTCAAGGCACGCCAGCAACATGAGCGCCGTGAGTAGTATTGGCGACCATTCGGTGGCAGATGTGAAAGATACACACCAACTCCCGGAAGGTCTCACCAACATGAGCGTAGTAGGCCGTACTCTTCAACTCCTCATTGGTAGGAAAGAATTCCTTGTGCGGCTGCTCTCCTAGTAGCAATTGAGATACCTCAAACATCTCATGTAGAGCTATTCCAATATCCCCCGTCGGAGTGAAAAAAGTATTGTTGTCAATATTATACAGCTCGAGAATGCTATATAATATCGGTGCACAGATCTCAATGCCGTATTGAGAAGCTCTCACCATAGAGTACAGCCCTAACTTTGTCAGTCTTTCTTCAAAGGTAGTCAAGGTGAAATCAATCAACCGAGCCCACCACTTTGAGATAGTTGATCGAATTCATCCAGGGAATCTAGCATCCTCCTCTAGATACTGCCCGTTGATGTTGGCAAATTGGTTGCCAAACACATTCAAAATCATAGGGACTTCATTAGCAGGGGTGTCCCATTTAACAGAACTAGGACGAAGACCAATGATGCTAAGGTCAAAGCGCCCCTCCTATCAAAAACTACCTTCATGCTTTAGACTTCCCACCATCACACTATCCTCCTTTTTGATGATTAAAAATTACATCACATGACGGACCACAAGATGCTACAAGAACATGAATGATACATGTCATTCCATCACTGGCAAATAGAAGCATCAATCTCCCTGGTCATAGTACTAGCGTTCCCTCTCCTGATTGAAAATGACAGTACTCCCTGGATTGCTATTACCAAATAGAAACTGCAGTTTCCCTGATTGGTCAATTTTCGGGATGGAGAACTCAGCATCCATGATAAATTCTCTTAGAGTGTTAGCGCTCCCATGGCGAATCACGTCGATTCATTCCTAACTACTTTCCTCAAAGAATAGAGGAATAATTCCTCTAAAAATTTGCAACATCAGAGAATCCTGAGTTCCATTATGCTCAAAGTGGTTATGATGGCTAACGGGTGTATTTGGCAAAGGAACTGCACAAATAAAATGAAGAAGAGTTGTTGGAAGACTCAGCTTGAAAATCGACTAAGTTTGAGCTCATAGGTGGAGCTCACACGCTAGACTTGCTTGAGCAAAACTCACTCATGAGCGAAGTTCACCCATTACTAAGCTCCAGAAGATCTGGCTAAGTGTCACAAGTGTAGGCGAAGCTCGTCTCAATAACAGCGAATCTTAACACAATGGCGAGAGTCACTCAAAAGTCTAGGTAGGCTAATATAACAAACTTCACTCAGACAAAGTTTGCCTAGAAGCCCAATAGGATGAGACAGCGAACTCCACCCAAAGAGTGAAGTTTGCCATGTGAAGCGCCATTGATGGTGACTATCAAAGCTCCACCATCACTGGCGAAGCCCAGAATTAAGACCAAATACGGTTGTTGAAGCCTCACTATCGACGGCGAAACTAACCCAAGCGCTTTGAAGCACAGTTCGAATTTTACCTGACACCATTCCCAACTGCGGAGGCACTACGATAGTAGTTGGCTGATGAGCACTGGCTATATGCTTTCCCTTGGCAAGTTAGCGATGGGGAGCTATTGAAATTGAGAATGTCTTGAGACTAAGGGCTTTAAAGATTTTTAAGGGTCTCGAGTTTAGAGGTAAAGTGAAAAGAGAAGAAGATGAATAGTCTATTTATATAAATAGACTTTTGGCGAGCTCCACCCAGCTATCTCACCCTGATCTTCACCCAAAGATCTCACTCTGAACTTCACCAAAGAGTGATCTCCGCCTCAAATTTAGTCACAGAAATTAGAGATTTGAAATTTCAAATTATTTGAGCAAGTTTCGCTGACTAGTCTAGCAAACTTCAGCCGAACGCCTAATGAATTTCACTAACTGACCTAGCGAACTTTGTCTAGGCCTAAAAATTGAGCAAACTTCATCCAATTTATGCAAGGACTTCACTTGGTGAATCTCATTCAACGACTCTTGCCAATACATGAAGCCTAAGCTTGACCTCAAATGCAAAAGTAGGAAGAAGAAAAAAAATTATAATTCTTTCATTGATCATAAAGGCTACATACAAGTGAGTTTCAGACTCTTGAAACTACAAGGATAATGAGCATTTATTTCTCCCATCTCAACAACAATCAAGGAGAAACACAAAGCAAGAATAACTCTTATTCCTCTAAATTGTATGATGGTTGAGGAACATAAAGGAGGTACACTAAACAGATGAGCTCTTATTCCCCAAACCGAGCAAAGATTGGGGACCAAAGCCTAGTCACACAAGAAAAATTTATCGTCAAGTTTGAGAAAACCGAATGATGTCTAATTATATTCTAGGTCCGCACTTCCTAGACTAATCACTTTCAGAATCTTCGCTTGTGGAACTCCATGGGTCTTTCTTCAAATGCCATCTCAGCCTCTGAATGGTCCTACACAGAGCATGATACTCGAAGCTCCATGTGTCCCTATTAGAGATTATCTCATGGTAGGCTTCCGACTTGTTCTCTAGAGTTTGCTCGAGCATAGCCTTTTCGGCCTAAAGCAAATCCACCAACTAGCAAAGAACACGGATTTCCTCCGTGGAAATGAACTTTACTTGCGCTAACTCCTGTTGGAGCTGATTGATCTCGGCTCCTCTGTCAAAGAACGTCTTCGATTGGATTGGAGAAGACTTAGACATAAAGAAAATGAGATGGGAGAGGATGAGAATGGAAGGGGCTATTTATAAGCTTTCCAAATCCAACTTCTCAAAATAAAAATCACTTTTTACGGGAAGTGATTGGACCAAACAAAGAGACTAAAAGATAGCTAAATCTTAAGGTGTCCGGTGAGTCTCACCGAATATTTGACCCCAAAGAGAGATCCCAATTGTAAATCAAAGCACAGATCTAGAGGCAACAAGCATTATGAGTAATTTCTTTTTTAGGGTTAACTTTATTAGCTCTGAAGTCTGTTCCTTTGATCTCCTTAGCAACAACGCCTTCGAAATAAAATTTTGCATCAGCATGGAAGGCTTCCGTAGTTGTAAGGGTTGTGTATCTGCAAATACTCTTCTAATTTCACCCTCAGGTTTTTTATACTTGAAGCATTGATGCAAGGAGGAAGATATCACACCGTATTCATGCAACCAAGGACGTCCTAATAATGCATTGCAAGATGTGAAGGCATCAATCACATGAAAGAGAGGAGTACAAATCCATCCTTGAAATCTTAAGGTCAAACGCATAATCCCCAGAGCTTGTTGCCATGTTTGATTAAATCCCTGAATGACGATATTGCTTCTTATAAGATTTCTTATAGTATATCCTAGCCTTGTCAGCGTCCTCAAAGAAATAAATTTATAGCAGACCCACAATCTAATATAATTCGATTAATTGGCATATTTTTCTTAATCACCTATGACTAACAAAGGCCGATTATGAAGCTCTGAGCCAAATAGAAGGTCTTCATCAGTAAATTCAATATTTAAGACTTCTAGTAGATTTATATTCACATTAGCTACTTCTACCCTATAGTCATTAGGGAATTGCATTGCGGTGACAAATGCCTTTCGCAAATCAGTAGACAAGCACAGAGCATCATACACACTAAGAAGGGATGGTATTTTCTTTAGATGTGCAAGTACATTGTATTTAACAGTCTCAGAAGGACCTGCCATATTTAGAGTTACATTATCATGAGGTTGAGCTTTTTCCTAGCGAGGTATTATGTACTCAACAGGAGGAGGACAGATCTCTTTTGTCTAAATTCCAGAGCGAGTGGTAATATTAACCTCAGAAGTTTCTTCTGGGAAGCATAACGGTCCGTCATCTCCTTCCACAACCCCAATAGTATTACAATGCAAATCATCTGCCCAAGGGGTAGTATTATCCACCACTCGAGGCTTGTTAATGTAAAGTTCACGAGAAACCCTTGCAATGAATCCTTCAATTTCCTCCTTTGGCATAACTTTACTAAGTATTTTGTAATTAGGAGTTCTTTTCTTTTTGGGACGAGGAGGTCGAGGTGCCTCTGTTGATATAGGATTGTTCCTCGCAGCTTTGACCCTTTCTTTGAAAGCCTGTCCCCTTTTTTGTTTCTTGCTGACATAAGGTCTGCCTTGATTGGTGTAGAGTTGTTCAGGTTCTGACATCGAATCTTCATCATATGTTGTAGGCAGTGGGATTTTTGGTAAGGTTGACTCTTGCCTTGGTATTAAAACCGGCATTACCCTGCTAGATTTTGTATCCTCAACAAACAGACGCTTCTTTAAGTGGGATGATGGAGATTGTTTTACTGAACATGTGAGGATAGGAAATGGCGTTGGAGTTCTATTTTTCCTCTTCATTACAGTTGGTGGAGTTGAAGGGGACATTAATTTTTTCATATGGATTACATGATGTGGCACCTTTGAGGGAGTCACTAGTGATGATGAATCCTCCATAGGGTGATGTGATGGTGGTATATAAGGAACTGCATATGACGATAATGCTAAAGTGTCCATGCACTTAGGCAAAACTTCTTCATCTACTTGACTAATAGACACCATATTGGCAGAATGTCTGCCTTTCTTAAAATTTTTAAGCAATGTAGGATCAATGGTTCCATCATCGATCATTTCTTAAACTTTATCTTTAAACACAAAACATTCTTCTAAAGTATGCCCTGACATGCGATGATACTTGCAATATCATTCGTCATCGTGCCTCTTAGTATTTTCATTTACCTGGCGAGGTTCAGGTAATTGTACAAGCTTCATCTCGATCAATCCCTTAAAGAAATCCTCAACCACTTCTTTGGGAAAGGAGTACTCCCTTTCAAGTCTATCTTTCAGACTTCTTGGCTTCCCAACGCCATTAAACTTTGAATTCTTTGATTGGACATTGGCCTCATTTGGTCGTATTTTTGTATATTGTGTTGCCACAGATGTCTCCATCACATGCTTACCCTTATCACGGATGCGATCTTTCTTTCCTTTATCTAGCCCATGTTCAAAGAATTTATGGTTCCCTCTGTCTGAGCGATGATTCAACTAATTGAGATAATTTTCTATATCAGTTGATTTAGTGCCAACTCTTCAAAAGTCTTAGGCCGTACCCCTTGAAGGTGAACTGCTATTTTTAGTCGAAGATTGTTCATGCACATCCTTACAGACTCTGGTTCTGTAATTGGCTGAGGACAATGGAGACTCAAGTTTCTCTATCTGTTAATGAAATCAGATGCCCTCTCATTATGGGCTTGCTCTATCCGAGTTAAATTAGTGATGCCCACAGTCCTTTGAGTATTATAGAAGCGTTGTAAGAAGGCTTCTTGCATTTACTCCCAATTTCTTATTGATCCAGGCAGAAGCTTGCTATACCAAGTGAATGCAGGACCTGAAAGTGTTTGAACAAACTGTCTTAATAGGAGAGCCCCATTGTGAGCGGTATCTTGGCATGCTGCTAGAAAGTGAGCGATAATGCTCATGTGGTGAACCATTTCCATTGAATTTGGCGAACTGAGGCTGTCGGTAATTTGCAGGGAAGGGAATCATATCAATCTCAGCAGGATAAGGCTTTGTATAGCCTGGTCTCATTGCATACTGATTTTGCATTAACTGTGCCCTAACCCCTTCAGTGATGAGTCTTTGCACTATATCAAGTGAAACTGCAGTTGAGTGATGTTGAACATCTAAAGCATTATTTTGAGTAGAAGGATTTGAAAAAGTTTGTGCCCTAAGTTGAGTAATTTCTTCTTCTTTCTGTTAGAGATCTCTTTTAAGTTGCACCAATTTATCATCAAGTGACATTTCATCAGTTGTTAAAACTCGTTCTGTGCCTAATAGATTAGGTTCATATTCTTTTTCTACACCACCAGTGGTATCATTACAGTGAGAATAAGAATAAGAAGAAGCAGATGATTTATTATTATTATTTTCTACTTCAAGAGATACAGAGTGTGACCTCGACTGACTTCTTATCACAGGTCGATGATTCGGTACAATAGTATGCCTCCTTTTAAAGTACATATCTTTATCATCAGTCACACTAACAGGCATGACATTCATGACATGACTGGGAGGAGGATTATTTAAATCGGGCACTGTGGTGATTTCACATAAGTTCTCACGTAACCAACGGACTCGCCTTCTATCTTCAGGGGAAAGATCATGGCCTGCCCTATCTTGTAAGAGCAGTCGATACTCCCTAGCCGTCAATCGTCGTGTCACTACACGACGCCCTCCTGGGGTCAATGCTGGTTCATAGTGATGATTTGGTTGTTGATAATACTGATATTGATGGTGGGTGCTTTCATAATATTTATAAAGAGGAGTGTCTTGCCTTTCATTTCTTTGAGGCATGACAAGCTGCATATGATGTTCGAAGAAATATCGTCCTCCAGTCTCATGATGAGTTGGTTTCACTGAATGATACCGAGTAGACTGTCTTTCTTCCCAATGATCTTCATTTGACTCAAACACACGGCTCTGAGAGGATAGGGTTGAATCATATTTAGATTCATAACTTATCGATTTGCTTGAATAGAATTGATAGTGCCAAGAATGTAGAGCATCATTTTGGAGAACCCTCACTCTAGGCCTGCCTAGGCAAACAGTAGAGGTGCTTGTAGAACGTTGCTCTAACGTCTCCCTTGAGGGGTTATTAACTTGGACTTGTTGTACTGGGCCAGGCACTATCCTACTTGGGGTTCTTGAAAAATTTTCCTTTTTGATAGGGCCTTTCGGCTTTTGAGGGTTGGACAGTTGAAGAGGAGGGAACTCCCTATCATAAGAATTTGGTCCAAATGCCTCCATGTCTCGAGAGCATCCAATATGAGGGAAACGCCTTTGAGCAACATAGTGCCTCGTTTCAACTGAAGAGGAATCTATGCTTTCTTCCATCACTCCCTTACCCTTTCCAACATGAAAAATGGGTGGTTTCTCCTTGTTGTTAAGGGTATCTTTACAACCCTCACGGATGACAATACCAGGGATACTCCTCATGTTTACCTTGAGCTTTTGGGCATTAGCAATAGGAGCTGTGACTGAGGGTGATTTCCTCATCCTTTTCTTCATAGCCTTAGTCACCGCAGGAATAAATCCATCATCATCCACTTCAACATATATTGGGTGAAGAGGACATTCAGGTTGTGGGATAGGGCGTGGAGTTGCTTGAGGAATGTTCTCCGCTGTAGCCATGTCCACAGAAACCAGCACCCACAATGCACCAATTTGTACGGACACAAATTTTTGAGTTGTGCCATTAACATTTGTGTTGTTCACATGATTTGCCATTTCACCTGCAAACCATAAATGCAGAGATAATATTTTAGTGCTTTGTGCACAGAAATTTGTTTAGTGCTTTATGCACAAGATGTCATCTAATATTTGCTTTCTAAAAGATGAGGGGAAAAGCATGCTCCCACTGTGGTCACCAAAAATTTATATGGGTTAGAATGCCCGACATTTATATTTTGTGAACAAAATTCAAAGTGGTGCTAGTATCCATCAAAGGAGAAATAATATTTGGATAGGCTAATCTCTTCTTGACCAATCTCAAGGAGAATAGAGCAATCCCTAAATATTTACTCCTTAGATACATATTAGTATCACTTTATTTGTAAAAAAATTGTGAGGTGCATGCTTCCAGAAATTTATTTCTTCCTATTAATTACTCTTATTAAAAACCGATTAATAGAAAGCAAAGAATTAAATAGACATTAGAAATCAAATGCAGAGAGATGTTGGTTTTATTATCTTTCTAATGTATTACAAAATTTAAGAGAAAGAAGATGGGATCTTGGGTCTCCAGACAATGTTCTGGAGTCCTCATCCCTTTCAAAATAAGAATGTAGAGGACCTTGGCGTTGCTGTTTCAGAGTCCAAGTCTCTCTTTCTTTTCAATCTCTCAGCTTTTTCTTTATCTTTTCTGTCGTTCTTTATTATTGTCCCCCTTTCTCTGATGAAAGGAATGTCTATTTATAGGGAAGGCCAGGGGAAGTTATCGCCAGGTGTTGAAAAAGGATTGGTGGGGAGTTATGATAACTTCCTTATCGAAACTTTCTTATCAAGATTGTTGCGTTCGTTTATCACAACGAGCATTTTCTTTGCTTTTCACTTCTCATGTGTCTATCCGCTTATCTTTTGTGTCTCTTAAAATAGATGTTATAAGGAGCCTATACACCTTCAAGCTGAAATAAAGTTTGTATAAGGGTGAGTATCCTCAAGTTAGATTTTATTGCTAAGACTTATGATCACATGACAACACCAATGTATAGAAATTGGAATGCACCCTCAAGTTTGAGAATTTGGTTAAAATGAAGGGGTGAGGCATGTGTTTTTGTGTTGGATTAAAAGAGGGTGCATATACTCTCAAATTTACATGAGGTACGGTCATCCTCACCTTGGTTTTCATTTATATGAGGTACTATCCCTCACATTGGTTTTGATTTATATGAGGTACTATCCCTCACATTGGTTTTGACTTATATAAGGTACTATCATCCTCACAATAGGTTTTGTTGATAAGGCTTGTTAAGCTCATCAAATTTGACAACTATAAGGGGAAGGCGTGCCTCTCTGAATTCATTAATATGGAGGGTCTACCTTCATTGGTTTTGATTTATATGAGGTACTATCCCTCACATTGATTTTGATTTATATGAGGTGCTATCCTCAAGTTGATTTTACTTTCAAAGCTTATCAAAAGGTATTAAACCCTTTAATTAATTAAGCTTGTGGCTTGTTGAGACAGAAATTTTTTTTGTGCGCCTACACATGGCTTCTAGACCTTTCTCTTAAACACTAAATCATTTCTCATGGTTAGAACTCGGTGGAACATAATTTATAGGTTGCTTATGACGAGGCTGATTTTGGTATGAAAGATTGCGTTGTGGATTATGAAAATTATTGGTGTTGAACGGACCTGTGTTTCCCCTTGGAAATTGTGGAACTGAAGAGGGAGCGAAATCTAAATTTTTTTGAGAAATTTGCCTAATTCCATGAAAAATTGGGATAATTTCTCTAACCTGGATTATAAGTTAGAGAAAATAGATCATTCCTAGAATGCTGGAATGCATCGTTCATCTGATCGAGTGATTGGTTGTTTCCTAAAAGAGGACATTTCTCTGAAATATGAGGTTGACATAGGCAATTATGATATCCTAGGGAGGAAACTTGGTTGATTTGAGTGGGAGTTTCTAAGGCTTCTAACCGATACAAGATTGTAGTCATCTTAGCTTCAGAGGCAATGTTCAACTCTGAGGACAAACCATAGGATTCGGTTGAGGGAATTGATGAAGTTGGTCTTTCATCACAGTGTTTCCATTGCATGATTTTCATCACAGTGTTTCCATTGCAATGAAGAGAGCATCATTGCCCAATATAGAATGTCCGATACACCACAACAAAATGGTGTATTAGAAAGGAGGAATCGCACTCTTATTGACATGATGAGGAGCATGATTAGTAATTCTAATCTTCCTAAATCTCTTTGGAGTGAAGCTTTAAAAAATGCAACATATATTTTAAATAGGATTTCATCTAAAAGTGTTCCCAAAACACCATTTGAACTATGGTATGGATAGAAACCTAGTTTAAATAACTTACACATATGGGGTTGTCCAGTTAAAGTGAGGATTTATAATTCACCCATAAAGAAACTTGATCGAAGGACAATCAGTGGTTATTTTATTGCCTATCCAGTTAACTCTAAGGGATATCAATTGTATTGCCCTTCACACTCTACAAAAGTAGTTGAGGCTAGAAATGCTAAATTTCTTAAGGATTCTGAATCTAGTGGAAGTGCATTTCCTCGTAAGATGGAAATTGAGGAAGCGTGTGAGAAAATCGAGTTGCTTAAAGATAGAGATTTGGTTATTCTTCAAGGAAATCAAATAGATGACCTTGACGCACAACTAGTCCAACACCAACCAGGAAATCAAATAGATGACCTTGACGCACAACTAGTCCAACACCAACCAGGCCACGAAATTGAAGTTCAGAATGAACCTCCTGTAGATGTAAATCAAAATGTGGGATTTAGGAGGTCCTTAAGGGAAAGGAGATCAGCCATTTCTAGTGATTATGTTGTATATCTTCAGGAGTCTGACCTTAACATCGAACTTAAGGATGATCTGCGAACGTTTTCCAAGCCATAAATGGAGATCAACCTGCTCTTTAGTACAATGCCATGAAGGAAGAGATGGAATTTATGGCTAAAACCCAAGTCTAAGATCTCTTCAAATTACCAAAAGGGGCTATAGCTATAGGCTACAAATGGGTCTACAAGACCAAAAGGGACTCTTCTGGTAATGTCGAGCGATATAAGGCTAGACTTATAGCCAAAGGTTTCACTCAAAAAGAAGGGATTGATTATCATGAAACATTCTCTCCAGTTTCTAAGAAAGTTTTATTTAGGGTTATCATGGCTCTAGTAGCTCATTTTGATCTGGAGTTACATCAAATGGATGTGGGAATAACCTTTCTGAATATGGATCATGAGGAAGAAGTACACATGAGGCAACCAGAAGGATTTTGTGATGAGAAAGATAATCACTTAGTTTTCAAGCTAAAGAGATCATATATGGGCTAAAACAAGTCTCACATCAGTGGTATAAAAAGCTTTAGAATGTTATTTCCTCATACGGATTTTGTGGGAACATCATTGATCAATGTATATATCTTAAGATCATGGGAGAAAAGTTATAATCCTAGTCCTATATATGGATGATATTCTACTTGCAACTAGTTGTTTAGGTTTGCTACATGAGACAAAATAATTCCTCTCTGAAAACTTTAAAATGAAGGACTTAGGTGAAGCTTGTTATGTCATTGGCATAGAAATTCACAAAGATAGATCTAAAAGAACCTTAGGAATATCTCAAACGAGCTATATTAAAAATGTATTAGAGAGATTCAGAATGAATGATTGTGCGTCAATGTCAACACCTATCATAAACGGGGATAAACTCAGTCAAGATCAATGTCCACAAAATAAACTAGAAAAGGAACAGATGAAAAACATACCTTATGCATCAGCCATGAGCAGTTTGATGTATGCACAGGTTTGCACTAGACCTGACATCGAATTTGCAATAGGATTGTTGGGTCAATACCAGAGTAATCTTGGTATGGAGCATTGGAGGGTTGCTAAAAGAGTCATGAGATATCTAAAGGGAACCAAAGACTACAGATTGACTTACAGTCATACTGACCATTTAGAGATGGTCAATTATTCAGACTCAAACTTTGCTGGATGTGTAGATTCAAGAAAATCTACTTCAAGATATGTCTTCCTTCTCGCCGGAGGTGCGATATCTTGAAGGAGTACTAAGAAAATAATTATTGCTTCATCTACTATGGAGGTAGAGTTTATTGCATGCTATAAAGCCACTATACAGACATTATGGTTGAGGAAATTTATCTCGGGCCTCAAAATTATCAATTCTATTGTGAGGCCTATGATAATATATTGTGATAATTTGACAGCTATTTTCTTCTCAAAAAATAATAAGAGTGGAAGTCGAAGCAAGCATATTGACATAAAGTATCTTAATGTTAGAGAGAATGTGAAGCAAAGTGTTGTGTGCATTCAACACATTAATACCGAGCTTATGGTTGCGG
The DNA here is from genome assembly GCA_012295165.1 of Asparagus setaceus. Classification (NCBI taxonomy): domain Eukaryota; kingdom Viridiplantae; phylum Streptophyta; class Magnoliopsida; order Asparagales; family Asparagaceae; genus Asparagus; species Asparagus setaceus. The sequence continues at coordinate 68,537,056 of CM022701.1, read as the reverse complement.
ATCCCATGACTAAAGGATTACCGGCAAAATAATTCCTAGGTCATGTGGAGCATATAGGATTGATTTAGCCCATCATATGTTTATTTTCTGTCTGGTTATTTTAGAGATGTTTTGGATATTCTTGGAGAATAAAGTTTGATTTTATTGTGCACAAAAAAATGTATTCATATTTGAATTATATCCGTTGGGATAGTTAAAATAGGACCCGACTGGCTATCCACTACTAAATGGAATGAATTTTAATTATGACCATACTTCCATGTTAATTAAGAGATATTTATATCATGTAGATTAAGTGGGAGTATGCTGTAACTGGATAAAGTTTTTGGCACACATGATAGTAATTATCTTAAGATACCTTCATCTAAATAGAAATATGAGATAACACAGCCCTCACCTATTATGAGAGAACACAACCCTCACCTCTTTCACAAGGAAGTTTCAATAAGGGAGTTATCGTAACTCCCTACTAATCCTTTTTCAACATCTGGTAACAACCTCCCCCAGCCTTCCCTATAAATAGAGGCTCTCTTTATTGGATCTGAGATGCAAGCATAGAGGTGGTTTGAATAGGGTTGCTACCGCTTTTAACCAAAAACATAGAATATGCAGCAGAAAAGATAAAATAAAAGCAATCAATGATAATCAAACACAAGATTTTATAATGATTCAGATAACAATCCTACATCAACTCTTCCTATCACAAAGAGGCTTCCTCACTATACAAAGAGTTCTTCTGCATTACAAATTCAATTCAGTAGGCTTATAAGATCGCACCCTAGAATCTATCCGAAACTAGTCGTCTAACTAACTCTCCACAATGAGTAACACCTAGCCCTAGCTAGTTTCAATCCGTAAATAATCTCAGCTTGAGTACGCCGTAAAAATAAGTTCAAAATAAAATCAAAATAAATAATTAAAGCTCAGAATATCAGAAAGATCTTACAACCCTTTGTTAAACAAACCGTCATTCAAAGAATAAAAGCATAGCTCGATGAAGAATGATGTTGAGAATCAATCCAAGGCATTGAAATGATTTGAAGATGTTGTGCGCAATGAGTGAGAGTTTGTCGAGGCTCCGGCAGTCAAAGTCTTCAATGAAAGCTCTCACAAATCAAAACCCTAGAACTCTCTTCCTCTCCTCTCCTCTCTCTCTCTCTCTCTCTCTCTCTCTCTCTCTCTCTCTCTCTCCTCTCTCTCTCTCCTCTCTCTCTCTCTCTCTCTCTCTCATGATATTAAGTCATCAATAGGTTAGGAAAGAATTATCCTAAACTTGGTAGAGATTAGAGATAAAAGAAATGATGAATGGGTTGAGATTAAATTTGAAAGTTCTACAATCAGCATGTTTACCCTCGATAGTGACTTTTGACCATCGATGGTTTCGAGGCCTCATTAATGGTTAAGAGGCCCATCGATGATATGAAAGTATCTGCAGTAAAAATCATCGATGAGTGTTGTTGACCATCGATGAGCTCTTCCTACCATCGATGGTGGATGCCTACCATTGATGGTTAGGAGGCTGAAATTAGCTTTAGAGCTGATTTTTGCGTCGCTATGCCTCATACACTTCTTATTCTTATATTTACCTAAACTATATCATCTCAAATAAATATAAGTAGCAAATGAGAGTTTGTTGTGACTCAAACAAGAGATATTGTATCGACTACAACCTAACAATCTCTTTTGATAATAACAAACTTTAATTTTAAAATATCAAAATACATGCATATTTGAGATATATAAACACCAATAATAATCACAAATACACTCTCATGCAAAAACAAATGATATGCAAAACTGTCCCTACATTCATGCATTCTTGAAAAATGTAATCTAGCACGGTATTGTAAAACCCCTAAAACTATACATCGAGTGTTTAAAAATTTGAATAAATCAAAACATGAAACCACTTAGACAAAAACTCACTCATGCAAAAATTATCAAATTTCACCAAATCCTCCTCTTTTGTTATTAGCAAAAGTGTAGAACACACCAATGGATGTACTTAATACAAAAAATATCAAATAAAAATCATCCAAAAGGTGTACGGGAGAGAAAAGCACACCGGTTTACACAACAATATATAGAAAAATAGCACAATGGATCAAAATCTAATTACAACACACATGAACACAAGAGAAAATACATCAAAACAAAAATTAAATATCAATGTAAAGTTTATGAAACATATAGTGAAAAAACTTATACTAGTTCATTGGACAAATTTATGTATATCAAAGTGAATATTGAGCACTAATATTGAGCAATAATAAGACTTGAACTATCTCAACCTTAGAGATTAAGGACCAAAGTATCGCCCTGTCACCTCAACCATATAAGATTTAGAAGGAAGACTAATATTATTTGGCTGGCGATTCACACTATCTCTAAATATATATATTCATGCAGGATGGCTACCCTTTGAGATATGCACAAATAAAAATTCATGAGTGTTGGTCTTTAATCATCTTTTACCGAATACGATCAATTTTTCCATGGATTTCATAAGAGTGTGGATCTTTGATCATCTTTTAACAGATACACTCTTATTGTTTGATTGATTTTTGAAATAAATACACTTTAAGCATATAAAGATAAAGAATTGTGCATTAGCCAAGTAAAATGAGCTAAAAAACTTGATATAACTAAAAAATATCTATAACCAAATGCAAGTCTCTTTACTACTATTTCACATCATAGAATATGATAAATATAGAAATAGGTGCGTGAAATTACTGCATAAAATATCTCGTGTAAACAACATGTCATGTGATCATCGTTTGATCGAAAAAATACATACATATAGATTGAAAAACCATATGTGAACACAGTGTGACACAATCAAGTCTATATACCAAAAGATAATATCATTTGAATCAATCTTCTATAAAGCATATACATAGGTATGTCTAAAGTTTTATTATTATTTTCAAAGAAAACAAAAAGAAAGAAAGAAAATTTTTTCTTTTGTTTTTATATAACAAATAAAAAGAAAAAATCTAAAAATAGCCCTAAAAAGAAAAAGAAAGAAATAAAAAATCTAAAAAATGTATATACAACATGAAGGGTTATAGAATATACCTTTACTTATCTATTTGAGAAGGCTTGTTGAAATAATTGTTTATGCAAGTTGTACCTTTGTAATAAATTCTCACTTGCATAATGAGACCTTCTCTACATGCATCACAACTTTTCATCCCATTCTTCTTTTTAGTAGGCAAAGCAGATTCTTATCTTGAGAATATGCCTTGAGCAATCAAAGCGGATGTTGCATTGCTCCTTAGTCTTCTTGCACATCTACAGAAAGGCAGAAAAGTACAACGTAGGTATCCACATAGGTCCATGTTGGTCAGTAATTATGCTTTTAGGTATCCAAATCTGCTTAACTATTTTAACTCTATATTGCATACGATAATTCATTAAAATATGATCCATTGTACCACAAGTATAAATAGTAGAAGATGCATTAGAAATAGGTGTAAAAGAGTTAGGTTGTTTTCTTTGACAAAAGAATATTGAAACTTTTTATGTTTTTATGGAATTGGATAACCAAGTCCAGTTTTGGCTTTTACAAATCATTGATCGGAAAGGACCATGTTTAAGCATTTAGAACCAAATGAAAATTTTTTCACAACCTTTTCTTAATTAATATTTTTAGACTTTAGTTATTCATTTTGAAACTTTAGTGGTGCATCTAGTTTCAAACTTTCTTTATTCGGAAGGCCAGGAAAAAGCTCATTTACCCTAGCACCTATTGATTTGTTTTCATTTGATTTTTTAGTTAGTTGTTTGGATAAATCAAAATTCATGTATCTAAACATGGAACATTGTATGCATTGAAAAAGATATTTTCACTTGTGTTGTTAGATGTATTCAATTCTAAAGAAATTTTTAATTTTATCGCTCAACAGTTTATTTTCATTCTTTAAACTTGAATTCACCTTTTAACAACTTTATATTTTTAGCAAGTTTTTCAAATTGACCCAACAATTCATTATATTTAGAATATAAATCATCATATGTAGGGTATGCTCGTGTTCGGATTCATCTGAATTGTTATCTTTAGCCATGAGATAACAGTGTGCTCTTTTATCATTATTGCTCAAGCTACTCTCTGACTCATCCTATATAGTCACTTTGAAACTTTTGCCCTTCCCTTTATAGTTCTTTTTCTTCAACGGGCAATTCTTCATTGAGTAGCTAGGTTTTTTGCACCGAAAATAAGTTGGTTCAGTATTAGAATCACTTAAATTATATTTATTTACCTTACTTGTGTAGTGATCCCGTTTATCTTGTAGGAATTTCTGACCATCTTTTGATTTGAGGAAGAATTCAAAGTCTTTATCAATTTGACTACATTGTTGTCTTTCTCACTCTCAGAAATCGAGCTCATAGTCCTGCTTGCCTTGGCCTTTGATTTTTCTCTTTTCGCTTTCAAAGCTAACGAGTTCACTTTGTAGTTATTTTCTGAATTATTTTCTCCTTCTTTGAAATGCACTTCATATGTAAGAAAATTCCCTACTAGATTCTCAAGAGTTAGTTCATAAAAATTTTGCAATTTTTTAATAGTCGTTACCTTTAGCTCCCAATCCCTCGAAACAAAACAAATAGTTTTTCTCATCATAGTGTTTTTCCAAAGTTTTAGATCTATTTATAATGCCCATGAATTAGGTGAACATGTCTTGGATACTCTTCGAGGCCTTCATCTTGAAATTCTCAGACTTACTTATAAGCATTGTAAGTTTCACCTCCTTTTCCTCTAAAGTTTCTTCTTGTGTAACTTCAAAAGTATTCCAAATTTCCTATACAGTAGTACAATTTGTCACACGGGTAAACTCTTCTACAGGTAAAGAATAATGAAAAGTATTCATAGTTCTTGCTTTTAAATAATAAAGCTTTTTGTCACCAGCGGACTGTTTATCTCTAGGAGTGACAATGGTGGTCTCAGCTACAACGGTCGTATGTTCCTATAGCCATTCTCTACACTACTCCAAACATCAATAATCAGTGGATAATAAAAAGATTTTCATGCACGCTTTTCAATAGGTGTAATTTGTACCATAAAAAAGTGGGACTCGGTTAATTGCGTGTGCCTTAGGAAAAGCCATTGTGACAAACTAGACATCTCTACCCTAGGTTGTGAATCCTAAAGATGGGTAACGAGGCTCTGATACCACTTGTTGGATCTGAGATGCAAGCCTAGAGGGGGATGAATAGGGCTGCTACCGTTATTAAACAGTGAAAAAGATAAAATAAAAATGATCAATGATAATGAAATACAAATAGCAACCAATAAGAAACACACAAGATTTTATAGTGATTCGAATAATAATAATACGTCCACTCTTCTTTCTCTGAAGGGGCTTTCTCACTATGCAAATAGTTCTCCTAAATCACAAACCCAATTCAGTAGGCCTACAAGACTGCACCCTGAAATCTATCCGAAACTAGTCGTCTAACCTAACTCTCCACAATAAATAACACCTAGTCCTAGCTAGTTCCAACCCTTAATTAATCTCAGCCCGCAAAAACAAGTTGAAAGTAAAATAAACACAAATAATTAAAGCTTAGAATATCAGAAAGATCTTACAACCCTTTTGTTAAACAAATCATCCCTTGTAGAATATAAGCATAGCTCGATGAAGAACGATGTAGAGAATCAATCTAAGGGCAACTCTCCTTGCTGAAATGATCCGAAGATATTGTACATGACGAGTGAGAGTTTGTCGAGGCTCCGGGCGTCATATCCTTTAATGAAATCTCTCACAAATGAAAACCCTAAAACTCTCCTCTTCTCTCTCTCTCTCTCTCTCTCTCTCTCTCTCTCTCTCTTAATGATATTAAGTCCTCAATAGGTCAGGAAAGAGATATCCTAAACTTGGTAGAGATTGGAGAGAAACAAAATAACAAACAGCTGAGATTAAATTTAAACATATTGCAATCAGCGTGTTTACCATCAATGGTGACTCTCGACCATCGATGGTGTCGAGGCCCCATTGATGGTTGAGAGGCACATCGATGATATGAAAGTATCTGGAGGAAAAATCATCGATAGATGTTATTGACCATCGATGAGCTCTTCCTATCATTGATGGTAGATGCCTATCATCGATGGTTAGGAGACTGAAATCAACTTTAGAATTGATTTTTGCTTCGTTTCGTCTCGTACACTTCTTATTCTTGTATTTACCTATACTATATCATCTCAAATAAATATTAGTACCAAATTAGAGTTTGTTATTACTTAAACAAGAGATATTAAATGGGCTACGTCCTAACACTCTTTTCCATTCAAAGGACACAGATAAACACAGAGAACAACTCAAAAAAAAGATAGAAAATGCAGAAGTGTGCGAGAGAAGACAAGGACCTCTAAATCTTTCTTCCAAAGGAGGAGGGCTCCAGAATATTTGCTTGGAGACCTAAAATCTCATATCTTTCTCCTTAAATTTTGTAATATATCAGAAATATAATAGAATCACTTGATACTTCTCGTATTTTCTTTTGATGTTTGTTTAATTCTTTCTTTCTACTATTCAGGTTTCTTTTAGTAAGAGTAATTAATAGGAAGAAATAAATTCTGAAGGTATACAACTCTCCCTTTTACAATCAAAGTGATACTATTATATGTCTAAGGAGTTAAATATTTAGGGATTGCTCTACTCGCATTGGGATTGGTGATACGGCTTGGTCAAGTAGATATTAACCTACCCAAATATGACTTCTCCTATGATGGATACTAGCACCACTTTGAACTTTTCTTAAAAAAATATCCGTCGGACATTCTAATGCTTACAAAATTTTTGGCAACCACCATGGGAGTATGGTTTTTCCCTCATCTCTTAGAAAGCAAATATTAGACAACATCTTATGCACAAAGCACTGATGGGAAATAAATGATTACCTCCTAGAGTTGCAAGTATACAACCTATCAAGTTATAGTATATAAGATTATCGATCCCATGAGGAACGGGAAGTAGGAAGAGTTTTGTTCAAGTTTTGGTTCTCAAATTATGCATGACAATTAGGAGTTATTCAAATAAAATGAAAGTGAGAAAATGGTGAAAGTGGTGGTGAAGAGGCTAGAGAGTGGTTGTGGATTATGTGCAAAAGAGGAGAAAATAAAATTGAGAATGTGGTTGTGGTTATATGCACATAATAACAAAACTAGGTTTGAGATTATATGCACATGGAGGAATATGAGATTGAGAGAGAAGTAAAATCAATGAAATCAAGAATCAAGAATAAAGAAAAATAATAAACAAATGAAAAGCAAGGATAAGAGGAAAATAAAGAAGGTAAAGTATGGAGGATTAATTAAAGATATGAGGAATCTAGAGTAGATCCACTTAGCTTATCTCAATCTCACAAGAATGAGTTAGATTTGTTAGCTAGTTTCAAACAATCTCTAGGGATCCCACAAGTATTAGCTCCACACTTAGAAAGGGTAATTCCTAGAGGGTTCTAGCCTCAAGGTGAATTAAAGGAAAGAAAAATCTATTCTAGAAAGTAAATACAAGAATTAAATATATTGCATGAAAGTAAATTGCATGAAATTAAATTGCATGAAAGTAAATCTAAGCTACAAAGCAATTAAATGAACAAGAAAGAAAATGAAAAGAAATAAAATAGAAACCAACAACTCTGATCTTAATCTAATCCTCCTTTTGGTCCTTGGATTAGAAGAAGAGAAAGGAAATTGAAGGGTGAAAAATTTTATTTATTGTGTAACAAAAGTTATAATTTTTGGAAGGTCTTCTCAATTAAGAGTAACCCTCCTCTCCAAATGGAGTTTTACAAAATATTTCACACTCAAAACCCTCGGCATTTACCCCTATTTATAGCCCAACGGAGTTGATGTGAACAATTGGATCAAACCTAGCCAAAAGGAAGAGAAATCCACCATTAATCACGGAATGCATTTGCAAACCAATCGGTTGGTCGATCGGTTAGCCAACCGGTTATTAACCGTTGGTCAACCGATTGGTTTCCAACCGAATTTGTCTTTTCTTGATTTTTCTTCACGAATTTCTCTTGGATCAATTTGGTATCTTGGGCCTTTGTTTGTCTTGATTTGGGCTTCAAAATTGGTAGAAATTGAGAATTTGAGTCATTTGGGCTTTATTCATTATTTCTTTATTAGCACGCAAAATAAGAAAAAATAATTATTAGTAATATCATTATTCATATAACATAGGTAATAAGGGTATAAAAATATAATTAAAATGTGATAATCAAATACCCCCACACCTAAACTTTTGCTAGTCCTCTAGCAAAGAAAATAAAAGAAAACCTAACTCACTTTCGCGAGAATCGCGGTTGTATTTAGCGATACAACAAGCCTTTAAACCCCTAGGTTACCCTAGTGGGCGAGTTGTAGTCTCGTGAGGGTTTGCAGTGAATATACCCACAAAATTCAGTCAACTTGCCAATTTAAAGAAGTTAATAAAATAATTAATTCATTTGATATCTTCAAACATTCCAATTGAAGTTGGTTAATACTCAAGAAAACGTTTTTATCATAACTCCAATGTAATTTTCTTAAAAAATCATTCCATTATAGTTATACAAAACCAAGTTTAACTCAAAAATTTAATTTAAAAGTTTTAAAAGAACATACTAACTCTTTGTTTTAAACAAACTTCAAGTCTTTTGATCCATTTAAATTTTTCAAGAACATATACAAATATAACTATATATAAAAACATGATTAGGATGACACATTTTTTTTAACTCTTTATTCCTTGGTGGTTTTGTTCTTTTTAATCGGGCTTTCTTAGTGACCATTTAGCGAGTTTTGGGCCAATGAATCCCAACCCAATTGGGCTTAGGTCATTAAGCATAGAAATACTCCTCGAGCTTAATTACTCAGTCAACTTAGGCTTAGTAAAATAGAACCACCAATGATTTTAAGAGAATTTTTTAGTTAGTATAATATATATATGTGTATATGTATATATATTCTGAGCAATATTTGGATCAAGACAACTTGAAAAATTATTTTCAACTCTAAGTTAGGCATGCAAAAATTTTATTACTTTAATTAAAAATCTAAGTTAAAACTTAAGTAAAGTATACTACTTTGAAAATTATTTCTTAAGACATTTATTTGGAGTTATCATAAAAGGTAAACTTGAGTATAGAACTAACTAAGGATTAGAAGACTTAAATTCTATCAAATAGATCAATTATTAATCAACTCTATTGAGTTGGCAAGTGACTTTTTTATGAAAAGAGGAAAAAGGACATAAAAAGAAAGAAAAAAAATGGTAAGAAAAAGAGGAAAAAATAACTAAGATAAAGTGCAAAATGACTAATTCCCACCCCACACCTAAATTTTGCATTGTCCTCAATGCAAATTCTATTATGCACAAAGTAAAACAGATAAGAATGGAAGTACTTACATTTGTTGATTAGACTTTGAACAATGATAAAATTCAGAATTACCTTTGGTATGAGAAGGTGAAGTCAAAATTTATTCTCTCTCTCTTTTTTTTTCTTTTTTCTTTTTTTTTTTTTTGAAAAGAACATACTAACTCTTTGTTTTAAACAAACTTCAAGTCTTTTGATCCATTTAAATTTTTCAAGAACATATACAAATATAACTATATATAAAAACATGATTAGATGACACATTTTTTTTAACTCTTTATTCCTTGGTGGTTTTGTTCTTTTAATCGGGCTTTCTTAGTGACCATTTAGCGAGTTTTGGGCCAATGAATCCCAACCCAATTGGGCTTAGGTCATTAAGCATAGAAATACTCCTCGAGCTTAATTACTCACCAACTTAGGCTTAGTAAAATAGAACCACCAATGATTTTAAGAGAATTTTTTTTTAGTTAGTATAATATATATATGTGTATATGTATATATATTCTGAACAATATTTGGATCAAGACAACTTGAAAAATTATTTTCAACTCTAAGTTAGGTGCAAAAATTTTATTACTTTAATTAAAAATCTAAGTTAAAACTTAAGTAAAGTATACTACTTTGAAAATTATTTCTTAAGACATTTATTTGGAGTTATCATAAAAGGTAAACTTGAGTATAGAACTAACTAAGGATTAGAAGACTTAAATTCTATCAAATAGATCAATTATTAATCAACTCTATTGAGTTGGCAAGTGACTTTTTTATGAAAAGAGGAAAAAGGACATAAAAAGAAAGAAAAAAAAAATGGTAAGAAAAAGAGGAAAAAATAACTAAGATAAAGTGCAAAATGACTAATTCCCACCCCACACCTAAATTTTGCATTGTCCTCAATGCAAATTCTATTATGCACAAAGTAAAACAGATAAGAATGGAAGTACTTACATTTGTTCTACGACTTTGAACAATGATAAAATTCAGAATTACCTTTGGTATGAGAAGGTGAAGTCAAAATTTATTCTCTCTCTTTTTTTTCTTTTTTCTTTTTTTTTTTTTTGAAAAGAACAAGAAACTCTCACATGAGAGAAGAATAAATTCTTTTATTATTATTGTGGGACAAAAATAAAAATATAGAATAAAAGATAAAACATGAGAAGCTCACATTCTACATTAAATCCTACCTTATTGTGAAAATTCTACCCGAAATTTAAAGAATTTCAAGATGATATAATCAATGATGTTCTCAAATTCGAAAATTCCAAGGTTTGCAATGTGTTTTGCAAAGAAATTAAGGTAGGTCTTATTGGTGTTATGCATTTTGAACTTAGATTTTGATTAATGAAAATTTGACATTTTGGTTGCTCTTTCAAAAATCTAAGCTCATCGAAAAGAGTTCTTCAATGTTGCATTCAAGAGGCATGTATTCAACACGCTTCCTCATTTTGAAAAATAAAACCGAATTTTTAAAATTTCCAGTTCCTCATGAAAGATTTCCTCAAAACTAATGTCGATTCATTCTCTACTGCTAAACTTTCTTGGATGTAATTGATTTCAAAGGTGATTATCAATATTATTTCTGGATTGAAAATATTAAGTTCGCGGTCGATTCCCAAAAGACAGCCTTCATGTGACCAGTTCTACAGCTTGATGAGAGCATTAGAAGTGGCTAAGAACGGTCTTCCTAAGATCACGGGTATCGTCCTTTGGGATTGGAAACGGGTTGCCTGTGACTACTTAAATCAACAGAAAAATGAAGTCTCCAACCTTTATCAATACATCTGTTATTTCACCCATAGGGACCTTAATGCATCTATCGCCTAATCAAGTGTGCATCTAGTTGGCTTGAGTTCCCGACACCTAGTTGTTGGTAGATCGAATACTAAGCAAGTTGACACCGCCCCTAAGTCTAAAAGCCTTATCGATCTGAGTATTACCAATGATACATGGGATGGTAGGACAACCCGATCCTTATGTTTCAATGGTACGCACTTTGAGAGGACTTCACCGATATTGGCGGAGAAAGACTTTCTTTGGAACATTTATTTGCCTCTTTTGGTACATAATTCCTTTAAAAATTTGGCATAAGAAGGAATTTGTTCAATGACATCTAAAGAGGAATGTTGACCTTAACCCGCTTGAAAATCCTAGAATTTTCTCCTCACGAGAGGAGTGCTTCCTAGGCCCGAGTCTATCCTGTAAGGAGCAACCGGTTTAAATTGATCAAAATTAGACTCGGTTCGGTTCGGGTTAAGGTCATCGAAGGGTGTGATTTCGAGTAGAGATATCGAAGGAGAGAATTTGTTACGGTTCAAGGGTTTCACTTAGAGGCATTCTAACGATTATTGACTGTCTACGGCCGTAGTGAATGGATTGCATTCACTTCAGCTTGGTAGGTTGAACTTGATCCCGTGTCCTTCGGGTTGGGCACGGGTTGACTCGAAAAGTTCCTTTCTCTCTCTCACTCATGGCATTAGCTAGTTGACCAAGTTGGGTTTCTAACCTAGCTATGGCTTGAGTGTTGGAAGTGAGGATTTGCCCTGTTGATTGCATGAAGGAATTCAACGTGTTTGATGTTTGAGTCAATAAGTTAGGTAGTGCGTGTAGAAGTTTTAATCAAAGTTTCTAGACCCTTTTCGAGAACATTAAGGCGTTTATCATGATCAACAATTTGAGGAGTGTGATTTGTGATTGGTGATGAGGAGATTGATTTTGAAATGACAGATTTGGTTGTTGAAAATTGAGAGGCTATGTGCCCTAGAGAATTGTTGGGTTGAAGAGGAGTGAAATTTTGATTTAGGAGTAGTTTCCCTGGTTCCATGCAAAATTTGGATGATTTCTCCAACTGGATTGTAGGTTGGAGAAAATGGATCATTCCCGGACAATCTGGCGTTTATCGACCTAGTGGTGACCGGATCCTAAAAGAGGACATTCCTCACGAAACATGAGATGGAGACAGAGCAGTTATGACAACCCGAGGCGTAAACTTGGTTGATTTGGTGGAGCTCGTTCTTTGACTTCTAAAGCTTCTAACCTACGCATGATTGTAGCCATCTTTGCTTCAGAGGCTATGTTCGTTTCTAAGGACAGACCACTGGTTTTGGGTTGGGAAACTGATGAAACACGGTCATCACAATGTTCCCACTGCATGGTTTTCTCGGATAAACTCTCTAAAAAGTCCCAAGCTTCATCGGCATTTTTCTTCATGAAATCCCTTGACACATTGACTCTAAGGAAGTTTTTGAAGAATAATCCAATCCTTCATAAATGATTTGGCATAATCGCCACTTTTCAAGACCATGGTGAGGACATTGGATAAGAAGATCTTTGAATTTGTCAAAATACTTCCAAAAAGATTCTCCCGGGACAATTTTAAAATTTTAAATGCTGTTTCTAAGCTTGACCGTTTTGTGGATAGGAAAGAATTTTTTCAGAAAAATTTTTACAAATTCACCCCAAGTTGAGATGGAATCTGTGGGCAAGCTATACAGATCATTTTTGGCTTTGTCCTTAAGGGCAAATAGAATAAATCGGAGTTTGATCGCATCTTCGGTTAAGTCCCTCATCTTGATCATGAGGCAAACTTCTTCAAATTCGGAGATGAAAATGTAAGCGTCTTCGGTTTCTACTCCTAGGAATTTGGGAAGCATGTTAATAAAATGCGGTCTAAGTTCGAAATTTGCTCCATTGACCTCGGGGAGTTTTATGCAAGAGGAGATTGCATTTCTAGTGGGGTAACAAACATCTTGAAGAACAGGTGGGTTGGTATTGGCCATTTCATTTGGTTCAAGAGATGGATCAAAACGAATTAAACGATTGGTATTATCCCTAACCCAAGTTTGCATACACCAAAATCAAAATTTTTTTATATTTTTTTTATTTGAAAAAGGACAAGAGAAAAAGTTAAGAAGATGATGAGAAAAAAAAAGGAAAAACTAACTAAAAACAAATCAAGGCAATCACTTTTCAATCACCCTAACTCTAGGGTTAAGCCTAACTTGACTTAGACCAGCTCCTAACCAAAAATTCCCTTAATGAAAAGATCAAAGTTTACTTGGGTAATTAGCCAGGTAAGGATAGTACTAGAGGGAGATCAAAGATCAATTAAGTACCTCTTTCCTTGCGGAGCGCCTTACGCAACCCCTAAACCTTGCCTTAGACACCAATTAATCCAAATAAACTTGGACCGGTTCACTTAAGGATTTCTTGTTTCTTAATGAGCTTGAATCCTTAGGGGCCAACGTCTAATCAGTTTTAAGAAGCTTGGGTATGTGTAGTGAGGAATTAGTGATTTTTGGACTTAGAAAAGGGTGATGAAATCCCTCACCTTATCTTGATTAATGGGTTTTGCCCTTAAGATATTTTCAAGTATGTGCCAAATCAAGATGCTCAAATCACTTGGTGAATTCCTACTATTGTATGAAATGCAACCCTAGGAATTAAAAGCAACTAAAAAGGATGCAAAAATAAAAATCTTTTTATTTTTTTATTATGGTCGACAATCAAAAAATAAAGTTTATTAGGGTCGACAAGGGTAAAAAAAATCCTTTTTTTTATTTTTATTTTTATTTTTTATCCTAATTGTCTCTAATGTATATGAACTATCTAAAGGGTGGAATTTAAAATACTAGATAGAGAAGTTACCCACGCAAAAGCAATGCAAAGCCTCGTTGGAGGCAATTCTTCAATCTTGAATCTTCAACTCTTGATCTTCAAGCTCCAAGTTCCTACACAAAAGAAAACACACAAAATAAGGAACCAAACTTAATCAAAATTCTACTTATGCACGTTCCCAACAGCCAAAAACTTGATGGGAAATAAATGATTACCTCCTAGAGTTGCAAGTATACAACCTATCAAGTTATAGTATATAAGATTATCGATCTCACGAGGAACGGGAAGTAGGAAGAGTTTTGTTCAAGTTTTGGTTCTCAAATTATGCATGACAATTAGGAGTTATTCAAATAAAATGAAAGTGAGAAAATGGTGAAAGTGGTGGTGAAGAGGCTAGAGAGTGGTTGTGGATTATGTGCAAAAGAGGAGAAAATAAAATTGAGAATGTGGTTGTGGTTATATGCACATAATAACAAAACTAGGTTTGAGATTATATGCACATGGAGGAATATGAGATTGAGAGAGAAGTAAAAATCAATGAAAATCAAGAATCAAGAATAAAGAAAAATAACAAATAAATGAAAATCAAGGATAAGAGGAAAATAAAGAAGGTAAAGTATGGAGGATTAATTAAAGATATGAGGAATCTAGAGTAGATCCACTTAGCTTATCTCAATCTCATAAGAATGAGTTGGATTTGTTAGCTAGTTTCAAACAATCTCTAGGGATCCCACAAGTATTAGCTCCACACTTAGAAAAGGGGTAATTCCCTAGAGGGTTCTAGCCTCAAGGTGAATTAAAGGAAAGAAAATCTATTCTAGAAAGTAAATACAAGAATTAAGTAAATTGCATGAAAGTAAATTGCATGAAATTAAATTGCATGAAAGTAAATCTAAGCTACAAAGCAATTAAATGAACAAGAAAGAAAATGAAAAAGAAATAAAATAGAAACCAACAACTCTCGATCTTAATCTAATCCTCCTTTGGTCCTTGGATTAGAAGAAGAGAAAGGAAATTGAAAGGGTGAAAATTTCATTTATTGTGTAACAAAAGTTACAATTTTTGGAAGGTCTTCTCAATTAAGAGTAACCCTCCTCTCCAAATGGAGTTTTTATAAAATATTTCACACTCAAAACCCTCAGCATTCACCCCTATTTATAGCCCAACGGAGTTGATGTGAACCATTGGATCAAACCTAGCCAAAAGTAAGAGAAATCCACCATTAACTGAATCAAAACCAATCGGTTGGCGATCGGTTAGCCAACCGGTTATTAACCGGTTGGTCAACCGATTGGTTTCCAACCTAATTTGTCTTTTCTTGATTTTTCTTCACGAATTTCTCTTGGATCAATTTGGTATCTTGGGCCTTTGTTTGTCTTCGATTTGGGCTTCAAAATTGGTAGAAATTCGAGAATTTGAGTCATTTGGGCTTTTATTCATTATTTCTTTATTAGCCCGCAAAATAAGATAAAAATAATTATTAGTAATATCGTTATTCATATAACATAGGTAATAAGGGTATAAAATGTAATTAAAATGTGATAATCAAGCACCAAGAAGGAAAAAAACCTCTATGCAAAAGCACTAAAATAATATCTCTGCATTTATTATTCACATGTAAAATGGCAAATTATGTGAATTTAAATGCTAATGGCGACAGATGGTTAAAATATACTTTCCCCTAGGTTAATGCATAGTTTGAATCAAAGAAGTGAACGCCCATGGGCTAAATACTTTAGATAGGCCCAAATACAAGCACATGACAGGCTATAGCAAAGTTCGCTCGAGTTGCATGCGAACCTCACTACATGATAGACTCTAGCTTAGCTCATTCGAGTCAAAGAGTGGTTGGGGCCGAGTCAATTCTCAAATCAGACTCTAGGCCGAGTCAAAAGGCGTCCTCAAGTTAGTAGAAGCGAAAGACGTGTTCAAGTTAGGATTTTGAGTAAAATTCAAGCTTATCAGCGAAGCCCGGCCCAAAGCCTTAGGCAAACTTCGCCCAAGAAGACCCCACATGGGCCACGACATCTACGCCTAAAAGAAAGTGGATCGCCCACGTTCTAGCGAAGTTCGCCTACGATCACTAAGCAAATTTCTCACACAACCGCATAGCGAGCTTCGCCGCTGACCATTATTGGCGGACCTCGCTATTGACCGTTTCAAAAGCTATTTTTGAGGAAACGAATCCTCTCCATTATCTCCTAAGTTAATGGCCACTCAATCCACATTCAATGGTCACTATCTCTCTCTCTCTCTCTCAGCCTATAACAAGAGGGGAGATTATTCATTTTTAGCACTTGGGATTTGGGATCTAGACTTGGTTTTTAATCAACCATTTCGAGTTTTAGCCACTTGAATACTTAGTATCTCTTCATCTAGAGAGGACTTCAGCATCTTCAAAGAGATCAGAGATTTTCAATCAGTGAAAAGCCCATTGTCAAACGTTCGAACCGTCAACGGAGTACAAGATTGATGCTCCACCGGTACACAAAAAAGGACCCATTTTAATATAAATTTTCTTATTTCTTTGCAGTTTTTTTCGAGTTATAATCTTTGCTAATTATAATTTAAAAGACCCAAAACAATATGGCGACTCTGCTGGGGAGACTACTCTCTCAACTGACGAGAAGATCGTGTCGCAATTCGACACTACGGCCCTCGGGTCTTTCACTGAGTCATTGGTCATCGAATTTGACTAGGCAAAATTCAAGAAATTTATTTCCTCTGACAAATCATCAATGGCTACCACCAGGAACTATCATGAAATTCACCACAATGCGAGAGTGGGGTCAAACTTGACCCTCACACATGTTAAGGTGAACTTTGCCAAAGACAGTCCAAGCTTCGCTGGAAACCAAATGAACTTCGCCCAGGGCAAAGAAGTATTGACCCCCGCTTCAGTCGAGGATCAAGATGTTCACACGCCTTCTAATTTTGGACATCAGTCCACAATCCAATGGGGGTCCGCTTTAACGCATCTCGCGATGCTCGCAATGCTTCCATAAGGGGAGCGAAGAATGGGGGTAACCCCTCATATAAGAACAATATCACCTATAGTGATTCTTCATCCAAATCACAGGCTCTGACTTGTGATGAGGATTTGATTGACTATACTAGCTGAAAGTCAAAGCAACGTCGTTCCCAAGCTAAAATTCAAAGAGGTGAAGTTGCCCCCTAAGGGGAGCAATTCCCTAAACCAAGTTGGAACTCTTACTGATTTAAGATAGTTCCTTTCTCTAAAATGGGCATGCCAATGTCAACATTGTGCAATCTTAAGCGAAATTGTCACGGCAGTTCAAACGAATTGCCAATGTAAATCTATTCCTAAAAAGGAATCAGTCTTTAGTCATCTCAGTCAATTTTCCAAGCCTTCAGAGGCTAGGATAAAAAGGCGACGATGCACCCGAAAGGGTAGAACCAATCTCCAAGAGTTCACGATCAACATAACTAGTGTGGTCTCTAGAGATGGAGAAGAAGATGCCTGATAATCCTTCCGATCCCAATTATTCTCCTGGTATTAGAAGTATACTTCTAGAAATCGATGGTGTGTATCATCACACTAGGTCGAGACAAGGGGCAACGATTCCCTTCGATTACTCCCTCCTCTGGATGCATGCTCCTTGAGCTTCATCCCAAATTGACCAACCTACCAGTAATGCCAATTCTGCTATAGCGTCAAATACAACCCCTAGTTCAAGTCAAGAGCGGGGATGGGTGATAGGTATGTTGGATAGAGAAGCTCATGATGACCTTCTTCGACAAATGGAAGCCCATAAGAAGGCATTTGACGATTGCTTTGAATGTCTCAAAATGATGTTTCAACAGTTCATGGTTGCCTCCCAGCAACAGAATGCAAGCTCTTCAAAAGGAAAATGACCAATTGTTGAAACTCCTTTTGAGAAAAAACAGTCGCATCAAGAAGATGTCAATTCCGTTCACTCACGATTGAAGACATTAGCTCTGCCAAAAGAAAGCCATGAAGCGAAGGTCTTGGAGTGTCTCCAAAAATAGCTCAATGCTCTTACACAGCAGACAGAGCTGAAGAAGGTCGGGATAACCTGACCTTATCCTATTGAGTGGGATTCAGTTTCCTACCCAATAAAGTTTAAGCCGCCGACATTACATACGTTCGATGGTAAAGGATCACCGAACCAATACATCTACTACTTCCATCAAAAAACGAGAAATATTATAGGGAATAACGCCATCAAGGTACGACTTTTCATTGGTACCCTTAAAGGGGTAGCCTTTAATTGGTTTCAGAATTTGGCTGAAGGATCATTTAAGTCCTGGGCTAATTTGGGGTATCAGTTTCTTTTTCAATTTCATAAGGAACAATCAGATGTGACTATGGCCAGACTCCTTTCCAAAAAGTAGAGAGGTGATGATTCAGTCAGAGATTATATCGAACAGTTTCGCAATATGAGATTACGATGTCGGGATATGCCACTTCCAATGCTACTTCAAACATGTCGACACAATTTCTTGAGCCATATAGAAGCCCGCATGGGTGCTATAAAAGCCCACATGGGTGCCATAAAAGCAAACTCATGGAAAGACTTAATGGAGTAAGTGGATATTGCAGAGAAGTCCTCTGAGCACTTCAACAAGTTTGACCCCCCCCCCCCCGTACCAACAATATGGGGGGTAACAACAAGCAGGGACAGTCATCCCAATCAAAAGCTAAAGAGACTTTTGCAGTCGAGGTCAAACAACCCAACAATCAAAAGAAAGAGCCTCGGAAGAGCAATCAACGAAGATACTCCTTTAAAGATGAGCACACTATTGCCATCTTTTATGTCCTCAACAAGGGAAATCAGTTGAAACTTTTCAAAGCCCGGCACCCCGATGAAGTTGAAAAAACTGATGATCCCAATTATTGTCTTACCATAGAATGTTGGGACATCCGATGAAGAACTGTTATATCCTCAAGGATAAAATATAGACGTTCGTCGACTCCAGGATTCTAAAACTTTGACCTGAATAAAAGAAGGTCACTGCAAACATGGTGACTCTTCAATTCGATTCCATACCGACAATTCAGGCCCAAAATGGAGTTTCTCCAATCCCCATTGTAAGAATGGAAGTGCTCAATCATGACCAACAAGATCGATAGAGTCAAGGCTTTGTCCCTGTAGGCTATAAAAAAATTATTATTATTACTGAAGACAGCCAATATCCGCGAAACACTATCAATGAAGGTTACAAGCTAACGACTTTCACGACAATAAAGGAGAATCAGAAGCTAATGTCTCCAGAGTACAAGGATTACAAGTTGACAATCCTTGTGAAAAGAGATCACAAGTATTGATCTCTTCAAAGCAAAACGCGAGGCTCACCCCCCGCGTTTCAATTCAAAACGCGGGACTCATCTCCACGTTTCAATTCAAAATGCGGAGCATGTGGCTCGCGTTCGAAGCCAAAAATGCGGAGCACATGGCCCGCGTTCGAAGCCTAAAACGCGGAGCACATGGCCCGCCTTCCAAGCTCAAAACACGGGCCTCCAGCCCCGTGTCCTAGTTAAAACGTAGACGCGGAGGTCCATCCCCATGTTCCTGAACTAAAATACAGACGCGAGGCTTACTCCAGAACACGAACTTCGCGTTTTGACTCATTCAAACATGAGTTGAACGGTTCCTAAACCGTTTGAGAAATTTAAGGGGGGGGGGGCGGTTACACCCCACTAAACCCCCATTATGGAGCAATTTAAGGGGGCGGTTACACCCCTTTAATCTCTATAACTGGGGGGTTTTCACAGCCAAATGGGGGCTAGTTGAAGAAAGAGTTTGGCCGGATAACTAAAAAAAGGAGAGAACGGTTTCTTCTGCGCAGCTGCGATCGGCGTGACGATCGGACCTTCATCCGTAGTCTGATTGGCGTGAAACTTGGAGGGAAGCCTCAGCACTCGTCATTACTAATTCTGAATGGTGGAGATTGATTTCTACCAGTTGGATTTGGAGAAATCGAGGTTTTACCGAAGCTAATTATGCAGAGAACGGTTTCTTCTGCGCAGCTGTGATCGGCGTGATGATCGGACCTTCATTTGTAGTCTGATCAGAGTGAAACTTTGAGGAAAGCCTCAAAACTCGTCTTTCCTAATTCTGAATGGTGGAGATTGATTTATACCGGTTGGATTTGGAGAAATCGAGGTTTTACCGAAGCTAATTATGCAGAGAACGGTTTCTTACGTGCAGCTATGATCGGCGTGACAATCGGACCTTCATCCGTGATCTGATCAGAGTGAAACTTGGAGGACAGCCTCAACACTTGTCGCTCCTAATTCTGAACGGTGGAGATTGATTTTACCAGTCGGATTTAGAGATATTGAGATTTGACCAAGATCTCGGTTCTTTTAAAGAAAGGATCAAACCTCCTTTGTCGGTATCAACTCTCCTAGAGAGTTCAACTCGACATAGCTTTCAAACTTGCATGGCAAGTTCTTCTCCGCCATTCTTGGCTAAAAGGATTACTAATCCTTTTCTAAAATCAACTCTATCAAAGAGTTCTTAACTCGCCGAGTTCTAAACTTGCTCCTCGCGAAGTTATTTTTCAACCTCGCCCCACGAGTCAAGACGGTCGGATCGCCAACGGATACAAGATTCAAGCTCCCACCGCCACCGTGAAGAACCCAGATTAAATAAAGGGAAGGGTCTCCGTTGATCTTTCTCTTTGTAAATCGGCAACCGATCGAGGAATTTGTAATTTCTTTTTATCTAAGTCGCTTAGAGAGAGATTGCATTCGAGAGATTATATTCATTATTCTTCAAATAGAATAGATCAATTTTATATTTTCTCAAATTTTCCTCGCGAACAAAAGATGGTGACTCCGCTGGGGACAATCTCTTTCACCGATGAAGAGGTGGTGGTGCAGTCCGACGTCAAGCTCATTAGGATGACTGTTGAAACTTTGACCGTAGAGTTCAATCAAGCCAAGTTTGAGGAGGCACTCTCCTCCGGATCCCTTAGCCCCAAGGCTATGTGCAAGATTCACAAAGTCTCTAGGGAGACCAAAGTCCCTCCCGTTGCTGCGATCAACCAGATCAATACATACGGTAACATCGTTGCAAAATTACGTACCAGATGGCCAATCGACCAACCAACGCTAACTCGCTTTGTGAGCCAAAACGCGATCCCGAAGCTTCGCTTTTACGTAACGCAAGCCTCGCGTTTATTTGCCTGAACACGAGCCTCGCAAAAGGCAGGCTGAACGCAACCCTCAATGACGCGTTTCACAGTCAAAACGTGGGTCCCAACCCCGCGTTCAATTGCTCAAATGCGAACCTCGCATTCGGCAGGGGGTTGCAAGCGACCCTCACGCCCCTATCCTGAAATGCGGGTCTCAACCCCGCGTCCAAGCATTCAAACGCGAACCTACCGTTCCCAATCTAAAACGCGGGTCTGAACCTCACGTTCAAGTGCTCAAACGCGATCTTCGCGTTCCAAGTGCCAAATCATCGGCATATCGACGCTGCTCACATGGGGCCAAGCCGTCGGTGTTTGACCGATTGACAAATATCATTTGGTCCACCGAACGACGGTATTCTCACAGGAAGGAGACTTCAGAGGTCGAATACCTTGGAGTCACTTCTAACATGATCGGAGTAGGCAGACCGTCAATCTCTAGCTCCAATGAGCCAGAGACAAATCGGTCCCCCGGCTTGAAAGTAGCTTTGAATGACTCTGACGGAGTTTACCGACATACTCGGACTCGAACAGGGGTCATATCCCCTGTCAACTATCAAAAGTTAGCTAAAGGAATTGAGTCTGATGATGAGCATTCAGCCATCGCAGAATCTCAATCCTCTAGTTCTTTCGTGGAGTATGTGAGCGCTGTCTACACGACGGAGAATGCTGAAGATTTCAAGAAGATGCTCGAAGAGCATCATGCTATGATGCAAGAAGCCCTGCAATCACAACAA
The DNA here is from genome assembly GCA_012295165.1 of Asparagus setaceus. Taxonomy (NCBI): domain Eukaryota; kingdom Viridiplantae; phylum Streptophyta; class Magnoliopsida; order Asparagales; family Asparagaceae; genus Asparagus; species Asparagus setaceus. Next base: position 68,515,154 of record CM022701.1, on the reverse strand, counting down.
GAGTCCATCGATCAACTTCGAGATATGATAAACCAACTTGTTGCAGATAGGGCTCAAGTTCACATGTTCGGCTCAACACCTCGGCCGGAATCATCACGAAGGAGGGGTTGATCCTCAAAATGAAAAGAAAAAGTGAGTAAAGCTTTTGATCAAGAAGCTCATCACATAGACTCTTTATTTGAAAAAGGGAGAGAGGCCGAAAACGAGCAAAGTCCTCAATCGGCAAAAATGCGAGAACTGGAAGCCCGCCTCAATACCATGGCTAATAGGTGCGAGCTCCAAGATCGGGGTTGTCGATCAGATCCTCGCAGAATGGGATACGGTTCCTTATCCTCCAAAATTTAAAATCCCGACGCTACAAGCTTTCGACGGCACGGGATCACCGAACCAACACATCTACCATTTTAGGTCACAGACTGAGAATGTGATGGCAAACGATGCCATAGCAGCTCGTTTGTTCATTGGCACCCTCAAGGGGGTTGCCTTTGAATGGTTCATGAAACTGCCTGCAGGATGTATCCAGAAATGGGAAGATTTAGAGAGACTCTTCCTGTCACGATTCTTTAAAGATGACACGGAAATCACTGTCACTTCTCTCCTTGCCATTAAGCAAAAGGAGGGAGAGCCTATCAAAGTCTTCGTCGAACGGTTCCGAAGCATGGCTCTTCGATGCTTGACAGGTATAACACAGTCTACTCTGATTGACACCTGTCGGCACAATTTACAAACCAATCTCCTAGCTCGAATGGCGGTTGCAAAATGTCATTCATGGAAATAACTAGTCTCCCAGGGCGAACAGGCTGAAGCAATTATTGCTAGGATTGAAGCTGAAGAAGAGAAGACTGACTCCTTAGACCTGGCTATTGATGACCCGGCTCTAAATCGCGAGGCCGAAGACTCGGTTAGTATCAACCTAGGATAATTACAGACGTCGTCGATTTTATCAAAAGACGTCATGTATCCCAAAGACTGGGGGTTGATTATTTGTTATTTTCTGAATAGAATGATAAATTCTAAATATTGTCAAGTTAACAAAATACTTTTGACAATGTAAGCACTTCAACGTGCAGCAGCACCACCAAAATCAACTTATCAATCCTCTCCAATAGGATGATAAGTCTACAAAGTTGCTCAAATCGTAACACAATCCCGTCAGGTTAACAATGCACCTCTGACAACCAACTTATCAATCCTCTCCAATAGGATGATAAGTCCACAAAGTTGCTCCAATCGCAACGTATCCTTATCATGTTAACCTCACACCTCTGACAATCAAGTTATCGACTCTCTTCAATAGGAGATAAGCCCACAAAGTTGCTCACATCGCAACGCAATCTCCACAAAGTTAAGATTAGCTCGTCTCGTTATTAGCAAGGCGACCTCTTCTGACAATCAACTTATCGACTCTCTTCAATAGAGCGATAAGTCCTCAAAGTTGCTCCGATCGCAATGTATCCTTGTCATGTTAACCTAACACCTCTGACAATCAACTTATCGACTCTCTTCAATAGAGCGATAAGTCCTCAATGTTGTTATTAATAACACCACAATCCACGCCTCACACGTGTGGGGAATTTTATCCCTAATCCTAAGTAGGGTAAGTCAACGCCAACACACGCTGCCGCTTTAGTCTTTACCGATCGAAGAAGACACTAGAATTCAAATCGAGGAATTTTATCTCAAACCTAGCAGATAAGCTCGCATCTAATACATGCAGCCGGGTAGTCTATTCCCGTGAGAAAGACGAAGCCTAAGTGTTCAACATCGTAGTATTAAGCCTAAAAGAGTTTTATTCTTTTAGCACAATGTCACATGCAGAACAGATTTAGATAATCCGCATGCTAGCCCGATTCAAACGGTAATCGGTAAAGGCTCATCAAGTCCGCTAATGGTCGGGGTTGGCCAATAACCCTAAAGTCAACGCCTAACACTTTGCCTGCTAGTCTCTTGCCCGTAAAGACGACAAAGTCTACGATTCAACATCGTAGCACAACGCCACGCATGCAGGCTTAACTCCTCTAACATCAACTTATCGACACTCTTCAATAAGAGCGATAAGTCCTCAAAGTTGTTCAAATCACAACTAAATCACGACAAATAACTTATCAATCCTCATCAATAGGATGATAAGTCCTCAAATTTGCTTAAATCGCAATCAACTTATCAATCCTCCTCAACAGGATGATAGGTCCTCAAAGTTGCTCCGATCGCAACGTATCTTCATCAAGTCAACACAATACCTCTGATGATATAATCAACTTATCAATCCTCCCCGATAGATAAGTTCCTCAAAATTGTTCAAATCACAACTAAACCCCGTCAATCAACTCATCATTCCTTTCCAATAGAATGATAGATCCACAAAGTTGTTCAAATTACAACACAATCTTATCAAAATCTGTACACATCCTCAACAGAGTTTGATAACCAACTTATCAATCATCCTCAATAGGATGATAAGTCCACAAAGTTGCTCACATCGCAACACAATCTTGTCATGTTAACCTCACACCTCTGACAGTCAACTTATCAATCCTCCTCAATAGGATGATAAACCCCAAAGCCTTGTTCAAACCACAAGCCCAAAGCCTTGTTAACACCACAAGCCCGAAGCCTTGTTCAAACCACAAGCCCAAAGCCTTATTCAAACCACAAGCCCAAAGCCTTGTTCACATCACAAGCCCAAAGCCTTGTTCAAACCACAAGCCCAAAGTCTTGTTCACACCACAAGCCATGTAAGCCTTGTTCACATCACAGGCCTTAAACCTTGTTCAAATCACAGGTTTCATATTTTATCCCCCGACAAAACCTAAACTTATCAACTCTCATCAATAGAGCGATAGGTCCTCAAAATCTTGTTTAAACCATAAGTACCTAACTTTATCAAGTTAACTCCACACCTCTGATAAAATCAACTTATCGACTCTCTTCAATAGAGCGATAAGTCCTCAAAAATCATCATCAAGTTAAAAATTTCACCTCTGATGATAAAACCAATTTATCAACTCTTTGCAATAGAGTAATAAGTCCCTAAAAGCTTGTTCAAACAACAAGTATGAAAGGCATGCTAAGTTAACACTATACTTTTGGCACCTTAAAGAAAAGTCTAAAAGACTTAGTTGGAAATGTGGGGTTCATCCCCGCGTTTTACTCATAAAACGCGAAGGACCACCCCCGCGTTTCAACACAAAACGCGAGGGTCGCGCCCCCATTTTAAACATAGAACGCGATGGCCAGCTCCGTATTTCAACCTCAAAACGTGAGGATCAGTCCCGCGTAGCAAAGTTCAAGACGCTACGGTCACTCCTGCATTTCAAAAAAGCAAAAACGCCGGAGTTCACCCATGCAAGACGAATGACTAGCATGGACAAAAGCAGAACACAACTTCTTTGAAGACAGAATGAGGAGCAATACCTTCTCAGGATCAAACAGCAGAAGATATCCAAAGTATTTGGCTTCGTCGGTCAATCGCGAACTTTGAAAACATTGGAGGGTTGTAGGTTGTAAAAATTATTATTATTGAAGGCGGCCAATATCCATGAAACACTATCAATGAAGGTTACAAGGCGACTTTCCGCGACAATAAAGGAGAATCGAAGCTAATGTCTCCAGTACAAGGATTACAAGTTGACAATCCTTGTGAAAAGAGATCACAAGTATTGATCTCTTCAAAGCAAAATGCGAGGCTCACCCCCCGCGTTTCAATTCAAAACGCGGGACTCATCCCCACGTTTTAATTCAAAATGCGGAGCACATGGCCCACGTTCGAAGCCCAAAACGCGGAGCACATGGCCCACGTTCGAAGCCTAAAACGCGGAGCACATGACCCGCGTTCCAAGCTCAAAACGCGGGCCTCCAGCCCCGTGTCCTAGTTAAAACGTAGACACGGAGGTCCATCCCCGCGTTCGTGCACTAAAATGCAGACACGAGGCTTGACTCATTCAAACATGAGTTGAATGGTTCCTAAACCGTTTGAGAGATTTAAGGGGGGGCGGTTACACCCCACTAAACCCCCATTATGGAGAAATTTAAGGGGGCAGTTACACCTCTTTAATCTCTATAAATGGGGGGTTTTCACAGCCAAATGGGGGCTGGTTGAAGAAAGGGTTTGGCCGGAGAACTAAAAAAAGGAGAGAACGGTTTCTTCTGCGCAACTGCGATCGGCGTGATGATCGGACCTTCATCCTTAGTCTGATCGGCATGAAACTTGGAGGGAAATCTCAACACTCGTTATTACTAATTCTGAATGGTGGAGATTGATTTCTACCAGTTGGATTTGGAGATATCAATGTTTTACCGAAGCCAATTGTGCAGAGAACGGTTTCTTCAGCGCAGCTGTGATCGGCATGATGATCGGACCTTCATCTGTAGTCTGATCAGAGTGAAACTTTGAGGAAAGCCTCAAAACTCGTCTTTCCTAATTCTGAATGGTGGAGATTGATTTCTACCGGTTGGATTTGGAGATATCGAGATTTTACCGAAGCCAATTGTGCAGAGAACAGTTTCTTCTGTGCAGCTATGATCGGCGTGACAATCGGACCTTCATCCGTGATCTGATCAGAGTGAAACTTGGAGGACAGCCTCAACACTTGTCGTTCCTAATTCTGAACGGTGGAGATTGATTTTTACTGGTCGGATTTAGAGATATTGAGATTTGACCGAAGATCTGTGTCTCTTTTTAAAGAAAGGATCAAATCTCCTTTGCTGGTATCAACTCTCCTAGAGAGTTCAACTCGATTACAGTTTTTAAACTTGCATGGCAAGTTCTTCTCCACCATTCTTGGCTAAAAGGATTACTAATCCTTTTCTAAAATCAACTCTATCAAAGAGTTCTTAACTCGGCCAGAGTTCTAAACTTGCTCCTGCGAGTTATTTTTCAACCTCGTCCCACAAGTCAAGATGGTCAGATCGTCAACTGGATACAAGATTCAAGCTCCCACCGCCACCGTGAAGAACCCAGATTAAATAAAGGGAAGGGTCTCCGTTGATCTTTCTCTCTTTTATAAATCGGGCAACCGATCGAGGAATTTATAATTTCTTTTTATCTAAGTCAGTTAGAGAGAGAGAGAGAGATTTCATTCGAGAGATTGTATTCATTATTCTTCAAATAGAATAGATCAATTTTATATTTTCTCAAATTTTCCTCGCGAACAGTCCCACTCACTACATCAAAAGGAGAGATGATGTGGGTCCACCCCGACCTCCTCCAAGATGAGCATTGGACGTCCCTAAAATCAACCACCCATACAAAAGCTAAACACAAGGAAAGATCTTGTAACACCATCTCCGCAATCGTAGGTGAGGAATCACTACAAGTCTCTTCACTTACGGAAAAGATTGCTATGATAGTTCAACCCAGACCCGCTTACAGGGACAAGATCTGGAAAAGGTCACTTGAAGAATTATGATCGACCGGGACCCTCCAAACAGCCCGAACCAGTCAAATAAAAAGGACGCGGTTTGATAAGGCATTACAACAACCATCTTCTGGTTCCAAAGCTCCATTCCGATACGATATATTGGCTTAGTTAGCCAATATCCCGGCTCGTATAACCTTATACGAACTTTTACGCATGTGTAAGGATATGAGAGAAGCTTTGAAAGAGGCATTACACGATAGTGAAGTGTGTCTCGCTCCCATATCTGAGCATACTCAAGATGAAGAACAAAGGCAGTGCTACCAATGTCGAAAGCAGAAGCCTTGTATCACTTTCACCTCGAATGATATGCTCATTAAAGATCATCATCATAACCGACCACTCTATTACACTGGGTATCTCGTGGGAATCGACAAAGATTGAGCGAATTCACATTGATTCAGGATCCGCCTTGAGTATCATTCCGTGAAGACTCCTTATCTTCTTGGGCATTCCTCTTTATAGGCTCTTGAAGACAACCACTACCATCTTTAGATTCAACTCTAATAGTATTCGATCACTTGGAAAAATCTGTCTTAAGTGTTAGATTGGCGATCTAACGACCTAAGTGACATGTTATGTCATCGATGTCGAAACTCCCTATAACTTGCTCCTTGGACGACCTTGGATTCACTCCAATATGATCATTCCCTCAACACTTCATCAATGTTTCAAATACATCGATAAGCGGGGGGTTCTGTAAAAGGTTGATGCTGAAAAGCATCTCTTTAAGGGAGTCAAAAATTACTTCACTGACTCTCTTTTATATGTTAAAAAGCAATTAAGATTGCTATTCCCAAAGACACAGACAGTGGTGATGAAGCGAATAATGAATCTGACCCAAATGAGGATCCTATCTGGGAGACAGAGCCTCTTGTAATTACCTTAGAGGATCTTTGTACAAACTAGTCAGCCAAAAATCAAGGCAACTAGATTTTTAATGATAACGTAGAGTTTTGCTTATGACTATTCTTCAGACTCTAAGCATAAAAACTCAGAAGTCCATGCTTTATTGTCTAGGCTAGCTTTAAAATTAATTTGTACATGCCTGTAAATGAGTCTTACCTGACTCATCAACCGATGGACCGCTCAGAAGATGCTACCTTCTTGGTTGATGGTAAAAGGAGCACCCATGATCCTATTATTTTCAGAATGGTCGAGCCACGACCGCATTTTACAACCTCAGATAATAAAGTTGAAAAGATGCCTAAATTTTTTCACTACAGCCAACAATCTTGGCATATAATGACAAAAATAGGGTATGATTTCACCCTAAAATAGAGGTTGAACTTCAAGCAAGGACCGCGGGTTCCCCTAACTCCTTTCATACCAAAAGGAGAAACCAACGATTACTTTAATCGAACCAAACATGGACTCAGATACATTCCCCCAGAAGCTGACTCACAAACGGGACTAGCATCTGGATATCTCCCAAGTAACTCTTCAGACACATTTGACTGGGATTCTGATGTTAGTGTTGGCGCCATGTTTAGAGAACTCACGGTTAACATGGTTTCTTATAGTTTGACGATGGACCTGGACGAATCTAAAGTATTTGAGGACCTCGAGAATGATCCTTGGGCAAAACACCTTAGAACACAGTGGGAATCACGCTTCGAACGTAGTGAGCCGCCTACTGAAGATAAGGTGGTCCAAGTCAATATGGGTGATGAAACCAACCCCAAGCCCATCTTTATCATTGAGAGCTTGTCACCCTTTAAAAAAAAGAGCTTATATCTCTCATTCGAGTGCATATCGACGTCTTCGCCTGGAGTTACAAAGACATGCTTGGGTTGGATCTAGAGGTAGCTATGCATTGCCTCAATATTGATCCGTGTGTCAAACCCGTCAAACAACAACAAAGACGCTTCTATCCTGAATTAATGGAATAAATCAAAAAAGAAATCTACAAACTAATTGATTGTGGATTCATCCGTGAGGAGCAGCATCTTGATTGGCTGACTAATATCATCGTAGTAACGAAGAAAAATGGCAAAATCTGGATCTATATCGATTTGAGAGATCTCAACCTCGCCTGTCTAAAAGATGAGTTTCCTCTCCCTATCACAGATGTTATGGTTGACAACACGTACAGTTTTGAGAGGATGTCATTCATGAATGGTTTTTTCGGATACAACCAAATCAAAATGCATCCGGATGATCAAAAGCACATGGCTTTCAAGACACCTCTAGGAGTATACTATTATACAGTAATGCCATTTGGTATGAAGAATGCTGGAGCCACCTACCAACCTGCAATAAACACGATCTTTTATGAGCATTTATGCAAGGCGGTGGAATGTTATGTTGATGATCTTGCGATCAAAAGTCATCGCAAAGAAGATCATGTCAACGGCTTGAGAACGGTGTCCAAAATAATGCGAAAATACCAGCTCAAAATGAACCCAACCAAATCTTTCATGGGGGTAGCATCAGGCAAATTCCTTGGATTTATTGTAACATCTAAAGGATACATATCGACCCGGAGAAAGTGAAGGCCATATAAGAAATGCCACCTCCGAGAAATCTCAAAGAACTCAGAGGCTTGTAGGGACGGCTAGCTTACATCCGTAGATTTATAGCTAATCTATCTAAAAAATGCCAACCATTTCAAATGTTGATGAAGAAAGGCATTTCATTCGTGTGGGATGATGCCTGTTAAAAAGATTTTGATGAGATCAAAGAATATCTCACGAAGACACCCGTCTTAGCCGCACCAGCATCAGGTAAATCTTTCATGATCTACATCAGAGCTATGGACCATTCTTTAGGACCGCTTCTTGCTTAAAAAAAATAATGATGGTCATGAACAAGCCATATATTATCTAAGCCAGACTATGATTGGCACCAAACATCGCTACAATCCGGTTGAAAAGAGTGCATGGTGTGGGGTCAAAATTGTCCATCTAAATTAGTTGCGTATAATTGCATCCAATTAAGATAGATAACTTTATCTTGTATATCGATCCCATTAAATTCACCCTACGGGAAAGGGTTTTACTTTTATGTGGGTTCATGGTTCTCAATAGACTCAAGAGTCTATTGTTAATTACCCTTACTGATGAAAGGAACCGTCGATTAAGAGTCAATAAAAATCATCAAAACAAGAGAAAACTCACAAAGCAAGAAAATATAATAATATTATTTTTATTTTTTTTTCAATGATCATATACTTGGCTTAACCAGGGGCATACCCCCAATGTACAAATTTTTATTTTTAGTTTTATTTCAATGATCATATACTTGGCTTAACTAGGGGCATACCCCCAATGTACAAATTTTTGTATAAAGTCCTAGACTAAAGATGTAGCGACTGAAATTTGGGTGTGGGTTTGACTTGGAGACGTGAAATGGAATCTGGATTCTTGAACCCAATTTAGCGACATGGAGGTCAAGTTTGGAATTCGGCCCAGTTTAACGACGTAGAGGTCAATTTTGGTATTTTGTTCTAGTTTAATAACGTAGAGGTCAAATTTGGAATTTTGTCTAGCTTAACGACGTAGAGGTCGAATTTGGAATTTTGTTCAGTTTAATGATGTAGAGGTCAAATTTGGAAATTTATTCTAGTTTAATGACGTGAAGGTCAAACTTGGATATTTGTTCCAGTTTTATGACGTAGAGGTTGAATTTGGAATTTGGCCCAGTTTAGTGACGTGGTGGTCGAATTTGATTTGGGGGTCTAGTTTAACAACGTAGAGGTCAAATTTGGAATTTTGTCCAGTTTTACGACGTAGAGGTCAATTTTGGTGTTTTGTTCCAGTTTAATGACATGGAGGTTAAATTTGGATTTTGCTCCAGTTTAACGACATAATGGTCAAATTTGGAATTTGGCCCAGTTTAACGACGTAGAGGTCGCATTTGATATTTGTTCTAGTTTAACGACGTAGTGGTCCGATTTGATATTCAATCTAGTTTAACGACGTAGTAGTCGGATTTGATATTTATTCTAGTTTTACGACGTAGACATCAAATTTGATTTTGTTGTTTGAATTGTTATTTCTAGCTAGTTTAACGACTTAGGGGTCGACACAATTGAACCTTTTGATCAATCCGCAATTCCTGGAATTTTAGGGACGAATGTGTAATATCTGCAATTTCCTAATTTCACAGAGGGTTGAATTGCAATTTTTATAAGGTCTAAATTTTACAGGGACTAAACTGCAAAATCTGCAATTCTGGACAGATCTAGGTCTTTTCTGAAATTTTAGATAGAAACAGGGTCTTTTCTATAGTTTTGGACAAAAACAGGGTCTTTTCTGCAGTTCTGCACAAAACTGGGTCTTTTCTGCAATTTCTGGACTGATCAGGAGGTTTTCTGCAAATTCTGGACTGTTTTGTAATTTTTAAAATTTCCAGGGATTGAACAGTAACTTTTACAGTTTTATTGGGGTGTAAACAACAAATTTGTATTGTTTTGAAGTGTTTTGGTTTCTTTTAGGGACTGGAATGCAAATGTGGACTCTTATGATTGTTATTTTTTTAAGATATGAATTTGGACTCTTATGCCGATTAAAGAAAAAAAAATGCATGTATTTCTTTAATCAAAGCTTTGGGCCATGGCCAGGGGCGGATCTACAGTAGGGGCAGTGGGGTCAACTGCCCCCACTGACCCGACCCTGAACCTTGGAGGTGAAAGCTCGTCGAATTTTTTTTGGCACCGCTATTGGGTTCAAAAGAAAAGGAAACAAAGAGAGAATGGGAAAAGAGATTAACAATAACATTTTTATGGTTGTTTGCTATTTTCGAACTAAAGTTAGTCGTAGATCTTGTCCTTTTGTATGTCAAATGGAGTACAAAAGTCATGTGGGGGCACTTTGGAGTGTTCGTTGTTGCTCAGAAAAAGGTGGGGTTTTGGTTTTTTGGTTGGCTGATTAGCACTTAAATACACTATAGTTTCCCTCAATTTGTATTTATATACCCTCACCTGTTTTTTTAAGACACTAATATTCCCTAAAGTTCTAAAATATACACTAAACGTGAAAAATTTTCTCCAAATTTTCCTATATAACACTCACAAGATAATTTTACATCTTTTAGCTCTTAATGTTTATGAATTTACTATTAAATCCACCATAGTTCAATTTCAAAATGTAACTAGGATAAGTTTGAAAGAGGGTTAGAATAATGTTTAATAGTATAGTCAAGAAATAATGAGGCTTAAAATGTTTTGGCATTAGATTGTGAGTGTCATATGGGAAAATCGGGGGAAATTTTTCAGGTGTGCATAACATAATGTATTAAAATGTAACTTTTAGGAACTTTAGCTGATATAAGTAATCACTAAAACATGTGAGGGTATATAAGTGCTAATTAGCTTATATAAATTGCTAAGATTGATTTTGAGAAATAAAATAAACTAATAACTAAAAAAAGAAACAAAACTAAGATAAAATATAAAAGGTAATTGAGGTTGGTCTAATGCACTCATATATTTGTTATATTGTAATCTTGCCTCCACTGACCAAAGTTTCTGGATCCGCCTCTAGCCATGGCAATGACAGCTTTGAGTGCTTGTTGCTTTCCTTCCCTTCTTTTTTTTTTGAACTTCGAATATTTTGTTGATACTACAGATTTAGTGTTTAGGTACTTTTAGAACGTCTTTTGAGTCTCTATTCCCATTATATTTCGATTTGTTTCTCATTCAAATTTTTAGGAAAGCTTCATAAATTAGCCCCGTGGTTATAGGTTCGGATTATCGGTAATCAATCTCATCTCGGAGTGTCGGCGAAATTGCAATCGGAAGGTATGTATAAATTCTTTTGTCACCTGTCAAACCGAAATACTATGAATCCATTTAATTCATAGGTTTCTTTTTCCTTTTTCCCCGTTTTTTGCATGAATCCAATTACTTTGTTGAATACTTTTGGAGCAACCCGGCGTTGGCACGTGCGTCCAGAGAAGACTCATTCTTTTATCAAGGCTATTTATTTCACAATTCTCGGCATTGGAACTGCATCGGTTTTATTTTCTATTTTGTCCAAACAATTACTACGGTATTATAAGATTAAAATAATAATAATAATAATAATAAATAATGCATATGGGGGAGTACTGGGACTCCAAATGAGTGCAGAGACTCGAGAGGAGAGTACAGAGACTCGAGGGGGGATAATGAATGCATAGACTCGATGGGAGAGTACAGAGACTCCAGATGAAGGCAGAGACTCGAGAGGGGAGTACAGGGACTCCAAGAGAATACAGAGACTCCAGATGAGTGCAGAGACTCAGATTTGTTTTCTTATATGATACGATGGCCAATGTCGTCGGATGGGACAATTGCAATTCCTTCCTTTTTTTCCTTTAATATAACCTATGAACCCAAATAATGGGCGCTGCAATTTCAGTAGCATCCCTTTGCCTTCGTCTCTCACCCTCTCACTCAATCGCAAAACCCAACAAAGGTGCAACCCAATTTTGGTGGTGAATCATTTCTTTTGTTGCTTATTTGACGAAGTAGAGAGGGACTAGGGAATTTCTAGCTCTTGAGAAAAACAAAAGATCATGATGTCTCCCCTAACCTTTAATTGTCCTTTTCACAAATAGGAAGAGAGATGAAGCTTTTGATTCTTTTTTTTCCTCAGGTTTTTTCAGTGGCCAGCCATCCTTTTCTTCTCTTTTTTTTATTATTTATAAGGTGGGCTTGTAGAGTATTGTGATAAGGTTTTGGTTTCAATCTGCTAACATTAAATCTTGGTGCAATCTCACCTTTTATCTCATCTCATCTATTTGATAGGTGTGATTAAAAGAGATCAAATTCAACACTAATAACCTCTAATCTCTTGATGTCATATTCTCATTGGATAATGAAGTCAAATTTCGGCCTATGTTTCGTGAGGACTTAGTCATTGATAATTTTATCCAAGACCAAAAATGTTAGCAAAATTCCTTTTAAAATATTCCATCAATTTGCAGTTACCCCCCTTTTAAAAGAATTATCTTAATTAGATGCGCTTAATTGCATATCATTTATTCATTGATTATTATTATTATTTTAATAATTTAACTTTAACACCTGGCACTGGTATTTGTAGTCTAGAAGATGAGACACTATTTAACTGGTCAATCCATCCTCATCATTTTAAGAATCAATCCCTTACGGATACTCGTGACGAAGCCTGGATCTCTAAATTCCAGACTCGCGAAGTGGGCCATACTACTTTCTCATTATGACATGATGTTTGTACCTTAGAAAGCAGTCAAGGGCCAGCCGACTTCTTGGTAGATCACCCCATCCTTGAGTCTTCCAAGCTCTATGAAGACATTCTAGATGAGGTTTTGAATCAAATTGGTAGAAAAAGAATTTGATAAGTTATGCTTATCTTGAGTAGTTTGATAGCTTATGCTTATGAATTCTAGAATTATTATCTAGTTGTTGTTCTTTTCATGAATGGAATTTTTCTTGGATGATACTTTGATAGATTATACTTTATTTTATTAGTTTGATAATCTTTGCTTAGTAAGTCTAAAGTAAAATATGATAAAAGAGAGTAGATCATAAATCATAAATGAAATTAACTAGTGGATTAAAATCTAGATTCCTCATTTCTCTACTTGATTTCTTCCATCTTTTAATTGTTGTGATTTTCCTCTTTTGGTTAATTTTTCTTTTTTGATTTTATTTTTTTCTATTTCCTTATTTCTCCTCCTTATTTATTCTTCATTTTCTTTTATTTATTCGCTCTCTTTCTCCCATCTTGTTCTAGTTTTCTTTTATTTGTAAATAATCACACACTCTCTATATCTCTACACTTTCACTCCTCTTTGACCACACACATTTCTAGGATCCAATTTAGAATTATTCTTACACACCTTCCTCTTAGGATCGACATCTTTCTATACTATAACATGATAGTTGTGCTCTTGCAACTTTCATTATTTACCCCCTATTAATCGGGCACTGTAGTAATTTCATATAAGTGCTCAAGTAACCAACATGCCCGCCGTCTATCTTCAGGAGAGAGATCGTAACCTGTCTTATCTTGTAATAGCAGACGATACTCTCTAGCTGTCAATCGCCATGTCACTACATGACATCCTCCCGGGGTTATTGCTCGCTCATATTGGTGAGGTGGTTATTGATAATACTAGTGTTGGTGGTGGGTGTCTTCATAATGTTGATGAGGCATAACACATATGCATATAGTGTCCAAAAAAATAACAAGTTCCAGACTAATGATGTGTTGGTTCCACAGAATGATACTAAGGAGACATGGTCCATTTCCAGTGATCTTCATTCTGCCTTGACACGTAGCTCTGAAAGGATATGGTTAAACCATATTTAGACTCATAATCTATAGGTTCATCCAAATAGAATCGATAGTGCTAGCAACGTGGGGTATCATTTTGGCGTGCCCTTGTATAGGTCTCCCTTGGTGAACAGAGGAGGGGGTTACAGCATATTGATCATATGTCTCCCTTGATAGGTTATTAACTTGCACTTGTTGTACTGGGTAGACATCACGCTATTTGGGTTTTTGACAAAGTTTTTTTTCTTAACAGAGCCCCTTGGTTGTTGAGGCTTAGAAAATTGGAGAAGGGGGAACTCCCTATCATAAGAAGTTGGTCTGAAAGCCACTATGTTCAGCATCTAATGTGAGGGAAACGTCTTAGAGGAACATATTGTCCATTTCAATCAAAACAGAACCCATACCTTCTTCCGTCACTTCCTTACCCTTTCCAATAAGAAAAGTGGATGGTTTCTCCCCATTGTTAAGGGTATCTTTATGACCCTCACAGATGAGAATGTCAGGGGCACTCCTCATGTTTGCATTGGGCTTCTGACCATTAGCAATAGGGACAACAGGAACTTGGACCGGGAGTGATTTTCTGATTCTTTTCTTCATGGCCTTAGTCACCACGAGAGTAAAGCCATCATCCTTTGCCTCGACATGTGCTGGGCTGACAAAGCGTTCAAGCTATGGGATAGGGCATTGTGTTTATTGAGGAATGTTGTATGTCATAGCCATCTCCATAGGCATCAGTACCCGAAATGCACCAATTTGCATGGACATAGTTTTTAAGTCATGCCATTAGCATTTAAGTTGTTCACATGATTTACCATTTCACCTGTGAACAATAATGTAGAGACATTATTTTAGTGCTTTGTGCACAGAAATTTTTTTCTCTCTCTTTGCTGCTTTGTGCACAAGATGTCTAATATTTGCTTTCTAAGAGACGAGGGGAAAAGCATGCTTCCTCTGTGGTAGCCAAAAAATTTTTTGTAAGTGTTAGAATGCCCGACGAATAATTTTTCTAAGAAAAGTTCAAAGTGGTGCTAATATCCATCACAGGAGAAGTTATATTTCAATAGGCTAATCTCTTCTTGACCAAGCCGTATCACCAATCCCAAGGAGAGTAGAACAACCCCTTAATTATTTACTCCTTAGATATATATTAGTATTACTTTGATCATAAAAAAGGGAGGGTTGCATGCTTTCAGGAATTTATTTCTTCTTGTTAATTATTCTTACTAAAAGAAAACCCCTGATTAGTAGAAAGCAACAATTAAACAAACATCAAAAGAAAATACAGAGAAGTATCAATTGATTCCATTATCTTTCTAATATATTACAAAATTTAAGGAGAAGGAGATGAGATTTTAGGTCTCCAAACATATATTCTGGAGCCCTCCTCCTTTGAAAGAAATATGAAGAGGACCTTGTCTTCTCTCGTACACTTTAGCACTTTCTATCTTTTTTATAAGCTGTTCTCTATGTTATCTGTGTCCTTTGAATGTAAAAGAGAGTCTCTATTTATAGGGAAGGCTAGGGGAAAGTTGTTGCCAGGTGTTCAAAAAGAATTAACACGGGAGTTACAATAACTCTCTTATTGAAACTTTCTTATCAAGATTGTTGTATCCATTTATCACAACTGAGTTATCATACTTCTGCTTTTCAACATCACATGCACCTATCATAGCAACAACTTACATGGTGATATAATTTCATAGATTTAATGATGTATGTATCTCCAAACTAGTAGTAGTTTTGTAGGCATCAAAGATGATGAAGGGATATATGCTTCACCTTTGAGTTGTAACGGGAAATAATCTGAGTTGTAGCTGTATAGATAACTGGTGAAGTAAGAGTATGTGTTCCCTTACTTTTAATCGAGGTGAAGGTCTATGCACCTAACCTGGAATTGTTTTGTTTTGGACATCATAAGAGGTGAGGGTTGTGTTCTCTCATATTTCCATTCAGATGAAGTTATGCCTTAGTTGGCTTGTTTTGTTGTGGACCTCAAAAGATGTGACGGCGTCTATATTCTCTCATATTTCAATTTAGGTGAAGGTATATGTACCTTCACTTGACTTGTTTTGTTGTGGACACCAAAAAATGTAAGGGCATATGTGTTTCCTCAAGTTGAACTTTGCTATCAAGACTTATTGAGTAAGTATCGGCATCAGTATACTGAAGTTCAGATGGCGAGGGCCAAGGACCACTAAAAGAGGTGAAGGTGTATGTGCCCTCTTGTTTGAGTTGTAGTGAAAGTATATACATCTCCACTTGAATTATAGTTGACTTGTTAAGAATAACGCATCGATCTCTTGGATTAACCTTAATTGATTTATTGTGTTATGAGTTTTTTTTGGTGTCTACAACTATAAAAAATTGTAGGCGGGAAAAATCGCCAACCCCGCCAGTCAAAGGGATAAACTCGCCGCACGAGGTCATCCCACTCATTGAGCTCGCCTCGCAAGAGCTCAAGTGCCGCCTGTTTAACGAACTCGCCCGCACGAGGTCGTCCCACTCATTGAGCTCGCCTGCAAGAGCTCAAGTGTCGCCTGTTTAACAAACTCGCCCGCACGAGGTCATCCCACTCATTGAGCTCTCCTGCAAGAGCTCAAGTGCCACCTGTTTAACGAGCTCGCCCGTTAGATGAACTCGCCTATACAAGTTCAACCACGCCTGCATGCTTCGTTCGCCTACGAATCAAGCATGCCTACGAGGGGCCCGCCAGTTGACCCCACCTACGAATCAAGTGCACCCGAAAGAGGCCCACCAGTTGACCTCGCTTGTCCGGCAAGCTCGCCCGCAAGCTCGCCTAAGCATTCAAAAGGCTCGCCTGCCCACCAGCTTTGCACATCTTGGGTAATGGTAAGGCATGGCTCTCATTACCTCATCGGTGGTTACATCCCACAGCTAGAGGAGGGCATGGTGCCCCTTACCCATTAGTGGTCACATCCCACAAGTCAAAGGGGTGGCCTATCCAACCCCTTTGCCTATTTATAAGCCTCCTTGGCAATGAAAGAGGGGGCTAGAAGAGTGTTGGGAAACTACTGCTGGAAAGAAGGAGTGAGCTAAAGAGTCACTCTCTTGCTCCATTAACTCAAGTTCGAGCATAAGCTTGGATTGTGGAAGTAGACTCCATCTGAATCCTCAGATTTGGAGGCTCTTGAGCTCTTTGCAAACTCTTGCATCGTAGCTCTATCCAAGCAAGCTCGGGTAGAACCGAACTCAATCACGCCGGAGCTTCTACTATGTACTGAAGCTCGACTGCAACATCGATCGGATCGTCCAAGGGAAGTAAACTCGGCTTGAGCATCGAGGGAGGCATCCTATCGCCACCGACGAACCCACGTTAAACAAGAAGGGCCTTCCCTTCGCTTCTGTTGTAAAAAGCGATTCTTGATTTGTAACAAATAACTCGACCAATACAGATCTGAGAAGAGATTTTTATACCAAACAGAAGATGGCGACCACAGTGGGAGTAACCATTTCCTCAACCGAGATGGTGGTGGCGCAATTCAACGACATTGCGGAGGGGACGACAGTCGAGTCCCTTGTGATTGAGTTCGATCAAGCTAAGTATGAAGAGCACTTATCTTCAACCTCCCGTCGATACCGCAGAGTTGTGCATGTGGCCCAGCCCCAAGCGGCCAAGGCAGCCATGCCCAAGAGTTCTACCATAGTACCAGCAGGGGGTTCTATCTCCCCCAAACTAGCCAAGGCCGAACCAATGGCCAAGAGTGCAAGCCAAACGACCGCTTGTTGGGATGCCAAGCAGTCCACCCAGTCCCGCGTAGAAGAGAGGACGATTCGCCTCGGCGCGGATCACGCCTTCACCGTCGATGCGGATTTGCCCCTCTCCAAGAGAGCCAAGCAGCAATGACGACAAGCCCTTGCACGCCGGGAAGCGACTGCCTCCACCTCCCTAGACAGTTTGAATTACTATTCTGACCTAAGGAGAACCAAGCCGGAATGCATGGCTCACAATTTTGGCGGGCTCCCTAAATCAGGCGAGCCCACCTATGCGGGCGAGTTTTGCTCTGGCAGTAAGATCCCCAAAAGTTGTGGACTTAGCATTTCGAACAAACTTCACTCCAACAGCAAAGTTCCTCATTCAGGCAAACCGAGCGAGACAGGCGAACCCACCAAATCAGGCGGGCTTCGCTCATCAAGCCTTCACCAAAAAGGCAAAATGACAAACGACCCGACACGCGAGCGACGCCCGGATGGGCAGCTAGCTCGCCAGGGGGTTGAAGCTCGCCAGGACGTGATACCACGCCTGACAAGATGAGATCACCTGAATTCAACACATGGAGAGGTTCCAAAACGTTCTCGCCCGAGCTCCTTTGAACTCTCTCGCACTGAATACACCGCCGATCCTTCGACATCGGGTTGTCACCACCAACCGACAGGAGATCTCAGGGACCATTTAACTCGCAAGTGCACAATTCAAGAGGCAAATCCTCAGTGCCATTGTGAGAAGCTTATCCAGGCAGTACTTGCTGACTGTCAGTGCATGCCAAAATCATCAGTGTGGGAAAGGCTTTCTCAGCCATATCGGAGAGCAAGGCCTCCCCGCCAAGGACGCAATCTTCGAAAGAAACAAGCTACTGATGATCCGGAGCCACTAGCTGCCTCTGTCAACATGACAGGGAAGGATAAAGCCAAATACTCAGATTCTTCAGATCTAGAGTTTGTATTAGGACCGAGGCACCTCCCAATAAGACGCGAGGGTGTTTACCAACACACACGTCTCCAAACTGGCGCAGCCATCCCATTTGACTACGCACAGTTAAACTCCATCCGTGACAACGAGGATGAAGTTTGCTCAGCAGAGGCAACGTCCCAGACTTCAAGCTCGGCTTACGGTAGGCGCTAAGGGTGCACATGACCGAGGTTCCGGCGAGTGGACCAAAAGGTTTGAAGAGCGCCAGTCGCAATATCCGGTCAATGAGCCACCATCAACTCCATGAAGGAAATGATGGGACAATTGCTACAGAAGAAGAAAAAGAAGGCTTCGTGAAATCGACCAAGGGGTCGGAAGAATCAAGAACGGGAACTCACTCCTCACGTGACCGACGATGAAGATGATCACAAGTCACCTTCCGCTACTCCTCCGTGTCTTCACGAAAGGCCTCGCACCGGCAAAGATACCTCGATAAAAGTTTGACGAAGTTTCAAAATCAACTCGACCTAAAACTCCGTAAGAACATGAACAAGCCGGGTGATCCGCCATATCCAACGGAGGGGATACTTCTATCCAAAGAAAGTTCAAGCCTATGGATTGACCCACCGACGGGAAGGGATCTCCTCACAACACATCTACTATTTCCTATCCCGTGATGGGGTTTCTATCGGGAATTGTAGGCATTAAAATTGCTTATCGATGCGGCGAGACTTCGTGGCGGTGGGGTGACAACCGGCGACCCATCCGACAACGAGGATGAAGTTTGCTCACAGAGGCAACGCCCCGGACTTCAAGCTCGGCTACGGTAGGCGCTAAGGGTGCACATGACCGAGGTTCCGGCGAGTGGACCAAAAGGTTTGAAGAGCGCCAGTCGCAATATCCGGTCAATGAGCCACCATCAACTCCATGAAGGAAATGATGGGACAATTGCTACGTAAGAAGAAAAAGAAGGCCGTGAAATCGACCAAGGGTCGGAAGAATCAAGAACGGAACTCACTCCTCACGGACCGACGATGAAGATGATCACAAGTCACCTTCCGCTACTCCTCCGTGTCTTCACGAAAGGCCTCGCACCGGCAAAGATACCTCGATAAAAGTTTGACGAAGTTTCAAAATCAACTCGACCTAAAACTCCGTAAGAACATGAACAAGCCGGGTGATCCGCCATATCCAACGGAGGGGATACTTCTATCCAAAGAAAGTTCAAGCCTATGGATTGACCCACCGACGGGAAGGGATCTCCTCACAACACATCTACTATTTCCTATCCCGTGATGGGGTTTCTATCGGGAATTGTAGGCATTAAAATTGCTTATCGATGCGGCGAGACTTCGTGGCGGTGGGGTGACAACCGGCGACCCATCCGACAACGAGGATGAAGTTTGCTCACAGAGGCAACGCCCCGGACTTCAAGCTCGGCTACGGTAGGCGCTAAGGGTGCACATGACCGAGGTTCCGGCGAGTGGACCAAAAGGTTTGAAGAGCGCCAGTCGCAATATCCAACAATGAGCCACCATCAACTCCATGAAGGAAATGATGGGACAATTGCTACGTAAGAAGAAAAAGAAGGCTTCGCGAAATCGACCAAGGGGTCGGAAGAATCAAGAACGGGAACTCACTCCTCACGCGACCGACGATGAAGATGATCACAAGTCACCTTCTGGCTACTCCTCCAGGTCTTCACGAAAGGCCTCGCACCGGCAAAGATACCTCGATAAAAGTTTGACGAAGTTTCAAAATCAACTCGACCTAAAACTCCGTAAGAACATGAACAAGCCGGGTGATCCGCCATATCCAACGGAGTGGGATAGCCCCTATCCAAAGAAAGTTCAAGCCTATGGGATTGACCCACTTCGACGGGAAGGGATCTCCCTCACAACACATCTACTATTTCCTATCCCAGATGGGGTTTCTTACTGGGAATTGTAGGCATTAAAATTGCTTATCGATGCGGCGAGACTTCGTGGCGGTGAAGTGACAACCGGCGACCCATCCGACAACGCCATCGTGAATCGCCGACGACGAATTACGCGAAAATGCATAAAGCGAGTCGATTTAACGCATGAAGTGAGTCGACAAGGCGCACGAAGTCAACAAAACGACGATCGTGGAATAAACCCGATGACGGTTCGACGGCGAAGTTGACTAAACTCAAACGCCGACGAGACTAATCAACCGCATTTCTAGCCCGCCAACGCAAAATGAGCCATTGAGCTCAAAGTTGATCGGATCGGACTCAAACACAACAAATGACGCCACAGAGGAAAATTACCGAAGACCGAAAGTGAAACGCAAAACGGCGAAAAGACGCTAAAAACGACCTCGGCCAACTTGGTCGAAGCTCCGCCAAGTGGTCGGAGCCACTTGTGGCCCGGTTTTTCCCTCAATTCTATAAATAGGGGGTCTTTCATCCCGAGTGGCCGGTGAGGCCGGGATTTAGGAGATTTCGATTTTCGATATTTCGAGAGAGCTCTCAAGATCTATGAGCCGCCGACACAGCCCGGAGCACCGCGAGTACGAAGTTCGACGACGCATCCACAATCGCTGGTAAGCCGACGCCGACTACGCATCGTACTTGATTTCTCCTAGTAGATCTCACCGCTCGGCGATCCTCTCCTTCGTGAGTGTGATCCCCGGCGCATCCTCTCCTTCGTGAGTGTGATCCCCTTAGCTTCGCTTCCTTCGTGAAACGAGCCCTTCACGCCTCAGAAGTTCTAGAACCCGTTTCCACGGATCGAATTGCGGTGGTCCACGGACGATTCAAGTCTCCAAGACAGCGAAGAACCCATGCTTGTGATCCCGATAAACGGATCCGAGCGTTTGTTCACAAAAGGAAGAAGTTGTAATTTTCATTTTCATTGTACGCCTGAAATAAGAAAGGCATTTCTTTTGAATTCTGTTGTAGGCCCAAGAAGCTGTAAACGAGTTCAACAACAATGAATACAAAACCGACTTTTACCGCGAACAGGAATGATCCCATCCTCACGCGGTTGTTCATCGGCACCTTGAAGGGAGTGGCCTTTGAATGGTTTCGCAAGCTCGAACCCGGCTCTATCAAATCATGGGCCGACTTGGAGAAGCTGTTCTTGGCCCGCTTCTTCGACGATGACACTGAAGTTTCAATGGCAACCCTACTTGCCTAGAAGCAAAAGAAAATGGAATCGGTTAACGAGTTCGTGAAGAGGTTCAGAAATCAGTCATTACATTGTCGGGACCAGGTCTCTGATACCACACTGATCGAGATGTGTCGCAATAACCTTTCGATCAACATCTTGTCCAAGATCGGTGCTGTGGAGACCCGAACGTGGAAAGAATTGGTCTGCCAAGATGAACAGGCAAAAAACATGATTAGGCATTTGGAAGCCGAAGAACCTCAACACAAAAAGGGAACTTCTGAGCCAACTTTTACCAGAAACCCTCCTCGATCGAAGGGGAAGGAGACCATGGCTGTTGATTCTAATCCAACCCCCAAGACGGCACAACACCAGAAATCCAAGCCACTTGGGCAACGCCCTCAAAGGCAATACGATTTCAAAGAAGATTGGGTAGTGCCTACCTTCGATACACTCCTTTAGAGCAATAGGATCAAGCTTCCGAAGGCCACAAGGCCTGAAGAAGTGGGCAAAATGGATGACCCAAACTACTGCGCGTTTCACCGATTTGTTGGTCATCCGACGGCCAAGTGTTATATCCTCAAGGATAAACTCCAAGCTCTCTTTGACGCGGGAGTTTTGAAAAAAGAGAAGGTCCAAAAGAATGTGACCACGAACATGGTCACCTTAAAATTCGGAATGGGCCTCCCTGAAGTCCACACACCAGCAGGTATCATACCTATTCCCAAGACAGAGCTAAGGATCATTAACACCGATCCTCACAATCAGCGGGAAAAGGGTTTGGTACCACAGACTTTACCATCAGGACAAATCATGTGGGTTCACCCTGATCTCCTCAAAGTCAACGCTGGGATTTCCGCCGCCACGTAAAAGCAAACGGAGGGGTAAACTCTGCAATGTCGTCTCAGCAATTCCGGATGGAGTTGAACAGGGGGTAACAACCCTCACCGACTCTGATGAAGAGGCAACAGTACTCATCACAAGAGTAGGGAAGGACTTCGCTAAGAATTATCCCCGACCACGTAAAACCCGCAAAGCCACCGCGATCGCCACCGCGCCAGCGCACGCCGACGAACCGGGCTCGAGCGACTCGTCCTTCCAGTTTAACGTGCTCACGTAACTAGCAAACATCCCAGCCAGGATCACCTTGTATGAGCTCCTGCGCCTATCAAAGTCTACCCGGGAGGCTCTGCGAGAGGCTCTGGCCAACTCGGAAGTCTTTACCGCACACTTTTCTACCGTCCCTGATGGAGAAGCAAAGAGAGGATGCCCACAGTGCTGCCAGGCGTCCAAACGACAGATCCCCTATATCACCTTCACCCCTGAAGACATGCTCATCAATAGCACGTCTCACGACAGGCCCCTCTACTTCACGGGATATGTGGGCTCTTCCAAAGTGGATAGAATCCAAGTGGACCCGGGATCGGCTTTGAGCATTGTCCCCTTGACGCTCATCAAGTCCTTGGGGATACCTCAGAAATGATTGTCTACGACGATTATCACTATTTTTGGCTTCAACGCCACAGGGACGCGACCGCTTGGGAAGATCCGCCTCAAGTGCCAGCTAGGCAATATGAAGACGGAGGTAACTTGCTACGTCATCGACGCAGAGCCATCTTACAATATGCTGTTGGGCCGACCATGGACCCATGGCAACTGCATCATCCCATCCACTTTGCATCAATGCCTAAAGTACGTGGACAGTAATGGTCAAGTGAAGACAGTGTTCGTCGATAAATAGCCCTTCAAAGGGGTGGAGAATTACTTCACCGACTCTTTGCTCTTCCAAGACTCTGAATCGGGCCATGAGGCACCGGTCGGAGACCCGGATAGCGGTAATGAGGCCGACTGTGAGTCTGAGGACAACGAGAGTCTTGTCCTTAATGACATTGAACCCATTATAATCGGCTACGGAGGCCTTGTTATAACCCACTCGGATGAGCCAAATAAGCTCACCATCAATGAAGATCTTGGATTTGCTTACTCCTCGTCTAGTTCGGAAGCTAACTGTCAGGAGTTCGGTGACCTGATTTCAGGATTGATCAATAATTCTTCCTCGACTTGCCTCGGTGGCCGTGGTTGTCGCATGCATCGGATGATCGAGTCATCGCAAGCCATATTTGTCATACCCGCCCAAGGTGACTATCAATAAGAGATCATCTTTGGAAGGGTCGACGTACCCACGCATACGATGTGGGACGACTCGGAGAACGACGAACCTGCCCCACAATTCACATACTACAGCCAGGTCGCAAAGCGCATGATGGAAAGCATGGGTTATAACTTCCTCCACAAGGAAGGCTTGAACTACGGCAAAGGCAGGAGGACTCCAGTCCAGCCAGTCTATGTGCCAAGAGGAAAACCCGATGATTACTACGGTAGGACCCGAAGAGGTCTAGGTTATGTCTCGTCCTCCTCAGAATTGTACTGCCACTTTGACAAAATATCCAGCGAGGCTCGCTCGGAGGATCAATCGTCGGCCTCCTCAGCGTGGGATTCAGATGTCAGTATCAGAGGCTGGTTCACAAGCCTCACACTCAACATGACTACAGTTAATACCGTCGAAATCCAAGTAGACGAGCAAATCCCGCTTCATGACGAAGCATGGGACCGCCACGTCAACGCCCAATGGAGCGGGCATTTCGAGCAGCGAGATCCGCTCACCGAGGATAAAATCTTCCGGGTAAATATGAGAGATGAGGCCAACCCCAAATCCATATTTATTAGTGCCAGCTTACTTCCCCAAGAGAAGGAAGACCTCATATCCCTCGTCAGGGAATATATTGATGTCTTCGCATGGAATTATGAGGACATGCCCGGCCTCAATCCTCAGATCGCCATGCACCGCCTTAATATTAATCCGGACACTAAACCCGTCAAGCAAAGAAAGACGGTTTCGCCGCAGACATGGAAGCGCCAGGCGTAAATAAAACTCATAGAGGCGGGCTTCATCAGGGAGGAACAACACCTAGACTGGGTGGCGAACATCGTCCCGGTTCTGAAGAAAAATAGCGTGATCAGAATCTGCATCGACCATAGGGACCTCAATGCCGCTTTCCCTAAAGACGAGTTTCCTTTGCCCATTGCAGATGTCATCATCGACAACACGTGCGGATTCGAAAGGATGTCGTTCATGGACGGGTTTTCAGGGTACAACTGTAGAGTCGAAAAAAGTTTATTGATTGGATGAATGAGTTTACAATCAAATTCTCTAGATTACAGAGGAAGAGAAGATTGATTCGACTTCTCTTTTAAGGTGGGTTTTCGGTAGCGATAGGATGCTTCACTCAATGCTCACGTTGAGATTGCTTCCCGTTGACGATCAGAACAGAGTTGCAGATGATCTTGAGATTGCTGATGAAGAGCTTGATCTCTTTCTCGTGCGCAAGTGTTGATCTCCAAAAATTCCCAAAAGCCCCCTTCTAATGGCTACTCACCGCCATTTATAGGCTTTTAGCACGAATCGCATGCAAAATTATGGAAACGCGGTTAATCGATATGGACGGGCATAATCGATGCCCACCACTTAACCCACGCGGGTTGCCGTGGCTTTCGTGGCCTTTAGATTCACGCAGGTTAAGCTTCGAGCTTCGCCGGATAACGAAGCTTCGCTGTAAGGCAGAGTCAAAGTTCACGGCTATAGGCTTAACCTCGCCCTCGTGATCATCGTGTTCGATGTCGCTGGCGCAGCCTCGCCAAACTTTGATGTTGTGGGCAGCCTCGCCAAACTTTGATGTTGTAGGCGCAGCCTCGCCAAACTTTGATGTTGTAGGCGCAGCCTCACAAACTTTGATGTTGTGGGCGAGCCTCGCCAAACTTTGATGTTGTGGGTGAGCCTCGGCCGATCACTATTGTAGGCAAGCCTCTGCACCATCGCTGTAGGCTAACTTTGGCGCACATCGCGCTAACTCATCACATGATCGCTGAGCTTCGCTTTCTTTAACCTCGTGTTAAGATCGAACTCCGCCTCCACGCGGCTAACCTCAGATTGAGGTCGAGCCTGCGCCTCTTGAGCAAGTCTCGCTTTGAAGTTTGCATGGTCTAGCCTCGCCCCATCAACGAGCCTTGTCTTGAAGCTTTAACAACTAGGGTGCGCTGCGGACCTCGCTTAGAGAATTTTTGATCGCTCTACAAGACCCCTTCAAAGTTTTCGACTTGAATCAGTTGTGGGTCCGGAATACTTTGAATTTTTCTATCAGCCTATCGGCGAACTTCGCGACGCCAACCTCGCCGAGTTCAAATATGAGGGCAAGGCTACTTAACCTCGCGACTCACCAAAGACTAGGCGCTTGCTGATCTCTTTAAACCGCGATCCACGCGGCAAATTGGGGATTCGACACCTTTCGAAAGTGACTTTTCACATCCAAAGATCTCGTCCGCAGATCTCGCATTGAAAATCACGGAGAGATCTAGGCCATATATTTCGCCGCTTGGGTTCTTCGAGACCCTATATATGACAGCCAGAGGCCACAGAGCCCTCATCGCCATCTTCTTCAAGCCACCAATATCTAAATCACCGAGATCTCCCTTAACGCCAAGCAATGGCCCCAAAACCGCATCGGTAAGGCAAGAGGTTCACACTTCTGCTCTCTTAATCGCTGCTACCTTCACAGTAAAAGACCCTGTGACATGGCTCAAGACACGACTTCTTCTTTTTTTCTTCTTAAACAACAAAAACATCTTAAAATTGGTTACGTGGCATGAGATCTGCCTAAAAGATTGTGACTTTCCAACCGCTGTAAGCAGCTTCCGAGGCTTGCCTCCTCGATTGAAAGATGAGTCTCGCTCGGCGAGGCTCGCCTTCTTGAAAGATGAGTCTCGCTTTGGCAAGGCTCGCTTTCTTGAAATATTAGTCTCGCTTTGGCAGGCTCATCTTCTTGAAAGATTAGTCTTGTTTGACGAGGCTCGCTCTCTTGAAAGATGGGTTCACCGGCGACTCATCTTCTTGCAAAATGAGTCTCTGCTTGTTGGAAGAGGTTCATTTGTTGTAGATGAACCGCCTTCTCGACGAGGTTCGCTTCATTGATGACGGTTCGCCTGCTGGGCGAGGTTCGCCCATTGATGACGGTTCGCCTGCTTGACGAGGCTCGCCATCGAGTGACTTTGTTCTTTGAAGTGGCGATTTAAACCTCGAGACTAACTTCTTTCTCTTTTTCTTTTGTGTAGTTGAGCATCCTCTACCCCCATCCTCAACGGGTGCTTTCGAGCAAATGGTGCTCAAGAGGCGAACCCGACTTTCTATCCTCGCCGGTGAATATCCTCAGATTTGTGGACCTAAATGAAGAAGAATTGAAGCGCTCTCTGAACCCTCGACACCCACACTTAGGCGCTGGATTACGATGCCCCCGAATTGGCCAACCGACCGATTGCAAAGCCTATCTTCTTATTTGGTGATGATGTCAAGATCCGCATCTATTGGATTTGGGTTCAGATAGGTGGCTCCGAGTGGTGAACTCACGCTACATGTTCTTGCCCGCAATGGAACATGATCTCACTTACTTCACTAAGAGCCGCCGCTTCTAGAAGGATGAATTGGGATCTAACTCCGCCAAGATGGAGTAATGTGTGGTCGCTTCCGAGATGGTGCAATGTGGACCGCCATGGTCATCATGTAACCGGCTCTACAACCCGGCTTTTCCAAAGGGAGCTTCCTCACAGGAGTCACCGACGCAGCCAACACTTTGGTCGTGCTTTATAAGGTGGAGGGCAATTCCACCAAAGATTTCTCGACTCGGCCGGTCTCGATGGGGTTCTTCTCAATGGTGGCCTCAGCGTCGAATACATTCTAACGTAAAATCGTGACTAATTGGAGAGGTTTGGCCTTAGGTCTGATCGTGGCAACTCAATTGGGCCTCGAGGAATAATTCTCAGAATTCCTTAGAGTTTTGGAGTTGTATAATCCTCGATACCGCGACCTTCTTCACCTGCATGGCTAATTGGGGATTGCTTTGCATGAGATGGTCGAGATTTCGACTACGCCATGGAAGGTATCCGTATGAGGAGTACATCCCGGTATAAAGAGTCGACAGATTTGGAGAAAGATCACCCCAAGTAGTGGAGACTTATTGGGAAGTGATGTGCCACTACCATATTTATACCAGATGCACGGACGCCGATAAGAAGGGGGAGAAACTCATTAGTCACAACACTTGGGCCCGCTACCTCTTTGAAGGGCTAGATGATAAGGAGAGCGCTGTGGTGCCCTTGGGTCCTCTTGAAGCGGGTACTTTGTCACGGCTTGTGCTCGACAACCTTCCGCTTTCTTATGTGACTTCCTC
Source organism: Asparagus setaceus (assembly GCA_012295165.1). Lineage (NCBI taxonomy): Eukaryota > Viridiplantae > Streptophyta > Magnoliopsida > Asparagales > Asparagaceae > Asparagus > Asparagus setaceus. The sequence continues at coordinate 68,487,431 of CM022701.1, read as the reverse complement.
AGACGAGCATGGCTTCCCGGCAGGGACGACGTTTGACACTTATCTTTATCAGAGCGGGGAGCCGATTTCTTCGAAGGCTGTGCTAGCAGGCTACCTCATGTTGTTGCTCAAACACATAGTCGTTCCCACCGTCGGCTTTGATTCATTGGCACCTGAGGTGATTTTCCTCGCTGCTTGCTTAGCACATCCGGCCAAGATGCACTTCTTCCCGCCATGATTGCCCAGATTCATTGGGATTGGCTGCCTTTGTTACCTCTCGCCATGGTGCCGAGAACCCAAGGGTGGAATTACCATACGCCTATCTTATGGCCTGGTTTGTTATGCATCGCCTACTCTCATGGGTACACCTTTGCTCATATAGAGGGACAAATTACTCCTTTCATCCGTGAGGCTAGAGAACGCCGATTGAGCAAACATTACATGGCTTCGCAAGGGCGCCTCCGACTATATTCTTTAACCGTGCCTCCTCATTTTCCCCGAGTCGCTATGGACAAGCTTTGGTGGATGAACCCAATGCTCGTGGTTATACCACTTTGTCACTTGGTCGCTTCTTATGGCTCATGAGCATCCGCCGGGTATTTTATCCGCCGCTTCTGGCCTCAGTAGGCGATTGAGCCTTATCTACCTCGCCGCTGCCCGGCCAATTCGGTATGATCAACTGTATGTCGGTAATCCCAATTCTCAATTACAATCCGGCGGTGCGGCTTAGTTGTGGGAGCCGTGGCTTGGTATCGACCGCCGCCGGGCGACACGGTGCTCGCTTTCTTCCGCAACGACCCTCAATCTCGACGACGCTCGCTATTGCAAGTGGCATTGCATGGCAAACGCAGAGATCCCGTGTTTTAACATCAATTGCCGGGTTGCGCTCGATTCGCGCCAGTATAGGGAAGGCCGACTTTAACGAGGAGCCGCGATTCGACCAAGGAGTATTTAAATCTTTGAGAAGGATGTTGGTGCGGAGACACCGAGATCCACCTAGCCCTCATGAAACTCAAAGGAAATAGATGAGGCCCTCGAATGAGTAACGGCAAAGAACATTCCTTCTTTCTTTGGTGTTGAAGAAACTTCCTGGTGAACCTATATCGAGGCACCTAGAAATTTTGTTCCTTTGACGATCCATCTAACATCTTCCACAAGATCCTCTTGAAAGCTCTCCCACCACCCTACCAGTTCTGGAGCCAGGCCCCAAGAAACCACCCCACTCGAGCACGGAGGAAGCAAAGCCTTGGTGCCAACAACTCGAGGATCTAAAAGACCGTGGCCTCCTCGAAGCCGTAGTCAAGCGGTAAGGAAAGAAACCTTGATTGAATCGCCGCCAACTTGAGCCCCATTCTTGAAGGCCCTCGATGTTGCCAAGAGTATGCCTGGATGATGTCAAGAGTCTCCTGGTTGCCGCGAGCCGAAGTCGAGACCGTGACTCAAGATGCCGATACGGCGATCCTCGCCGCTGACAGTTCGAACTTCACTTGCTTTGACTGCCGCCACCACCCCTCAATTGAAGTTCCGCCAATCCGGCATCGGTTTGTCCGTTGGGATCAAGCCCTTCTCTGCTACCCTCTTCTTTTGACTTGTCAAAAGACTACTGGTATCTATGATTCGCAATAATTTCCTCACCATCCTAAAAGAATCTCCTACTCAAGTGTTGGAGCTGGGGACTTTGTCGGATCAAGGTCGCTTTGAACCCTCCCCGATGTGATGCAGAGCTTGACTAATGCTAAGGCTACATTGCCCTATCGCGACACGCCCGGGCGCAGTAGAGGCCCTCTTCGCAAATGGCAAAGTCACGATCAGCCCTTCGCTCCAAAATTGAAGATCGTGCCATCACGGCTTATAAGGCAAGGGGCGATTCCCAATTTGAGCTCCAGCACAAATACTTGAGAAGAAGTAGGTGGTTCACTAGCGGGGAGATAACCGCAACTATATTTAATGAAAACAAGAAGATTATGACATCGAAGCAACCAATAACTCCCGGTCGACTCTACAAGGTCAGGCTTGTCGATATCCGTGCCAAGTTAGCGGAGGCAGAGAGTGAACTAATGGCTACTACCGAGAGGCATCAGACCCTGACGGCTCAATGGACAGAACACCAGGCAATAGTGCAAGCTGAATCTGATGAATTGGATAAGCTAAGTGTTGCTGTGAGCCACATGCCGATACTCTCGACAACGATCTTCATAATCAAGCTACTGAAGAGGTTAGGTCGCCAACGAAGCTATAGTCACACTTGCTGCAGAAATCCATCGGGCCGTCGAGCACTTGTAATTCATGTATCTTTGATTTTGCTTATGAATAAAATTTCGACTTTTGTGTCTGTCCAATGTTTTCTTGTGCCATTTATATTTGCAATTTAGAATTTTTAGCAAACCCCCAGCTATCAACGGACTTGGTATGTCTTTACCAGCTGCCGTTTGAGCTGGACTAGCCATACTTTTCCCTCAAGATGGTCGGCCGAGGAGTTTCTTTAGGCTTAATGCTAAAATCTCCCCTCTATCCTTAGCCGTTCAAGGCGTTGGATTAAAAGACAGGGGCAACTCGCCTGGTAGACCACCATTAGGAATAAAATCGTGTGGGGGTGATCAAATCGTTCAGTGACATAAAAGTATAACGATCGCGGATCGAAAGCAATCAAGTTGTTGATGACATGAAAGTATAACAACAATGATTATGAACAAAGTCATTTAGAGGAATGACCATGTGGGAGTAATCAAGTCGCTCAGCTGACATGGGAGTATAACGACTATGGTTGAAATAGAGGCACATCGCATGGTAGGCTACGATTCGTAAGGGGGTTGATAGGGTATATCGCTTGGTTAACCACTATCCGACATAAAATCACTCTGACAAGTGACGACATGGAAATGATCAGTCGCTCGACATAGAAGTATAACGACCGCGGATCGAAAACAATCACATTGTTCGACGGAAAGTATAATCGCAGGATCGACATGGAGACACATCATTAATAAATCAAAATTAGGTGATAGCCGCTGTTTATGAGGAATTGAAACATTGGCATCGCTGAGTAAGCCTATACGGGTGACTAACATCATTCGGTATGAATAACAAACGCCGAGAAAAATAGAATATTACATCACTTGGTAGGCCAATATAGGACAATGAACATCACTTATGGGAAATGGTGGACATCGTGAAAGATAAAATATCGCACATCACTTGGTAGGCCAATATTGGACAATAATCGCCATTTGTAAGAAACGGCTAATATTGCGAATATAACATATCGGTATATCACTTGGTAAGCCAATACTTAGAAATAACAAGATAATTAATTAGGGGTAATATTTCTTCGAAACTTACCGCTGATAGGCATCATGATTTTGTCGCCTTCTTGATTGGTCAGCGGTATGCTCCATTCGAGTAAAACGTACTCTACTACTTAATGGTCCTTCCCATTTTGGCTCGAATTTCCCTTCTTCTTAGAATTGAGGATCATTGGCCGCCTGACAAAGAGCACGAGGTCGCCTTCCTTGAAAATGCGACACTTAACTTTCTTGTCAAATGCTTTAGAACCGACTTGGTAGAACTCGATATGTCGTTGAGCCTGTAGTCGCCATCCAAAGATTTCAAGTTCCTCAAGGCCGACGATGATTTTCTTCACCGCCATTCCAAGGTTAATGCTATTAAGTAGCGGCGAATTTGAATCTCCATCGGTAAAATAGCTTCAAGAACCATAAACTAAAGAATATGGGGTGGTACCCGCTGGTGTGCTAACCAAGCAGCGGTAAGCCCACAAACTTTGTCCCAACTTGTCATCCCAATCCTTCTTATTTGAAGAGACCATCTTAGTAAGGATCTTGATGATCGCCTTATTAAAAGCTTCGCCTTTGTCTGCTCGCACCGATAAAGTCGTTGATGCTAAATTCGGATTCGAATTTATCACGTAATCGCTTGAAAGCATGATCGACAAATTGTGGACCATTGTCGGGACACCGCTTTGGCACACCATATCGGTATATGACGTGATGTTTAACAAATTTGATCACATCACTCGTCTTGACCATTCTTAGTGGGATAGCTTCGGCCCACTTTGAGAAATAGTCAGTTATCGCCAATATGAAGCAGTGTCCTTTTGAAGAAGGCGGAGAAATGGGACCAACAATATCCATTCCCCATGTTTCAAATGGCCAGGACGTGGCGGTAGGATGCAAGTGCTCCGGCGGTTGGTGAAGGTAATTAGCATGTATTTGGCATGCATGGCATTGTTTAGCGTAAGCCACGGCATCCCTTACCATTGTTGGCCAATAATAACCGAAGCCCACGCACCGTCCCATAACTTAGGTCCAGCCGTGTGCTCCACAAACACCATCATGAGCTTCTTTCAAGACTTGCTCGCTTCCTTAGTTGACAAACATCGGGCAAGAACTCCATCATATGACCTTCTATATAAAGTATGTAATTGGGAATCATAGTAAAATCTTGATGCTCGCCGATCTAATTGACTCTCTTACTTTTATGTCTTCTGCAATATCCCATGCAAGACATAGTCGATGATCGGAACCGCCAGCCTGCGGCTTCAAGTGACTTAGGTTTGTCTTCGATCGCTTGATTCAGAATGCATATTTTGGCCAAAATAGTTGCCGACTAGACACAATAACCCGCCGAGTAGCATTCTCGGGGTAGCTAGCGAGCCGCAAGAGACGCCAACGATCAGATAAGTGTTCTCGCAAACGGGTACATGATCAATGTAAAAGCTTTCAAACGAAAGTGAGCTAAATTCACGCTGCCGATGATGAGGGATAAGGTCCTCGTGCGACCGTACTCTCCTCTTAGTTGTTTCACGATTAGCGTGAATCCCCAAATGCTTCAAGGTGTTCCACGCCTAAATGTTTGTGTTTGGTGTAAAAATCTCCTCTCGGATTTGTATTGTTTTGAATGGTTGCTTACAAATCAAGAATGGGTTTCTTTACAACAGAAGCGAAGGGAAGGCCCTTCTTGTTTAACGTGGGTTCGCCGGTAGCGTAGGACGCCTCGATGCTCGAATCGAAGTTTGCTTCCCTTGACGATCCGGATCGACGCCGCTGTCGGGCTTCGGCAAGCAAAGAGAAGCCCGGTTGAGTTCGTTAGGCTACGATGCAAGAGTTTGCAAAGAGCTCAAGAGCCTCCAGATCTGAGAATTCAGATTAAGACCTCCCCTAAAAATATATGCCGACCCCCCTCTCATGTGGAGATGGTGGCTTATAAATAGGCAAAGAGAGGCATGGCCACTTCCTTGATATGTGGGATATGGCCATGCCCAGTTGAGGAGAGCCATACCCCAAGTGGGATGTGACCACTGTGGGATGCGACATCTCCCATGCTGCAAGTGGGCAGTCTTGGGAAGCTCGCTGGCGAAGCTTGCCTTATGCAAGGCGAAGCCAAGCATACGGGTGAGTCGGGCGACTGGCAGCGAAGCGGCGATCGGGCGAAGCTTGGTCTTTGGCGGCTCGCATGCAGCAACCAAGGTCTATACAAAGAGCCAGCCTTCTTCCAAGCAAAGCGAAGTTGGCTTAACCGCAGACGAAGCTTGGTCTTTGGCGGCTCGCATGCAGCGAGGTTGGTGAGCACTGGCCGGGCTAACCTCGCCAAACCACGTTGTAGGCGCCCGCGTAATTCATCATAGGGCGAAGCCTCGCCAAACCATCGTTGTGGGCTTAACCTCGCCAAACCACCGCTGTGGGCGAAGCCTCGCCAAACCATCAGCATGCAGCCTCGCCAAACCACCGCTGTGGGCGCAGCCTCGGTTGAATGTCGAAGCCACGCTGGCTAACCTCGTTGAATGTCGAAGCCACGCTGGCTTAACCTCGTTGAATGTCGAAGCCACGCTGGCTTAACCTCGTTGAATGTCGAAGCTGCCGCTGGCTTAACCTCGCCAATGTCGAAGCCACGCTTGGCTTAACCTCGCTGAATGTCGAAGCCACGCTGGCTAACCTCGTTGAATGTCGAAGCTGCCGCTGGCTTAACCTCGCCAATGTCGAAGCCACGCTGGCTTAACCTCGTTGAATGTCGAAGCTGCCGCTTGGCTTAACCTCGCCAATGTCGAAGCCACGCTTGGCTTAACCTCGTTGAATGTCGAAGCCACGCTGGCTTAACCTCGTTGAATGTCGAAGCCGCTGTGGCTTAACTCGCCTGAATGAAGGGCTTCGCTACTTGGCTAACTTCCTCATATGCTACTTAAGAACGGGTCGTAACTTTCAAACCGTATGTCGGAATTGGACGAATTATATATGAAAATCGACTATCTCGACGAGACGGAGTTAACCAAACCAACCCAAAGGGTTCGGTTTGTTCTGGCCATTTTGCCCAATTCCTTCCGGTTTGAGAGATATCAAAGACTTTTGTCTATTCTCAGAAGTCAAGTATTCGTGTGAACTTAACCCTCGGTGGGCGACTTCACTCGGATGAACCCTTAGGCTCTCTTGCTTGTCCCGAAGTTGTCGTGGTAGGATTACGCAATTTTATTGCCTACAAAACCCTCAAAGTTTTGGACACGAATGTGGTTAAATGGAGTCCGAACACTTTGGATATGAAGACTTGCAACATGATCACCATTCAAACGGCAAGAGGAACCTTCCAACGAGCTCGACAAACATGAACTCTTCACTTACATCTAATGATTGCCACATAGGATTTTTAGCAAACCCTCAGCCTATCAACGGATTTGTGGGCCTTTACCGACTACCGCTTGAGTCGGCTAGCATGTAGATTACCTAAGTCCGTTTCTACATGTAACGCTGTGCTAAGAGAGTTAACTCTTAGCGCCACGATATTGAATCGTAGACTTTGTCCTTCTTACTGAATAGACTACCCTCGCCACGTGTTAGACGAGACTTATCTCAATGGGGACCGAGATAAAATCCCCTATGCCGAGAGGCATAGATCCGCTTGTCGCTATCAACAACCGCTACACGCGGATTGGCCGTATGCGTAGACTTTGTCTTCTCTTGGGGCAAAGACGAACCCTCGCTTTGTCTTCGGGGCAAAGACGAACCCCGCTTTGTCTTCTCTTGGGGCAAAGACTAACCTGCATAGTGGCACATCGCATGGTTGGCCACTACTCACCCATTGTTCTAAATATATTAGAATGCTCGAAAGGATCAGCCGCTCGTGGACGCTTGAGTATGACGATCGACGGACAACGCCATTTGCGGAACGACGGTGCCCACTACCGTGAGGTAATCATTAACCCGGATAGTTTAGCGGACCCACCATCCTATTGGAGAGGAGTGGTGGGGAATTCGTCGAGGTGTAATGTTAACCAAACCAACCCAAAGGGTTCGGTTTGTTCTGGCCATTTTGCCCAATTCCTTCCGGTTTGAGAGATATCGCGACTTTTGTCTATTCTCAGAAGTCAAGTATTCGTGAACTTAACCTCGTGTGGCCTCGACTTCACTGGATGAACCCTTAGGCTCTCTTGCTTGTCCCGAAGTTGTCGTAGTAGTGGATTACGGCAATTTTATTGCCTACAGCTTGGCTATGTCAAGACCAATCAATAACGATTATACCGCTACGCTATTGGTGCATGGTTCTCGATAATCCATACGCCGTGGTATCACGTGGTTTTGTGGAGATATCAATACTACCCCCACTGCTACAACGGCCATCGTGGGTCGCTCTCGCTGCTCAAAGAACAACCGCCATACTGCTCTTTAGAGACCGATTAGCTTCATAAGGTTCATCGTGCATGTCTTGATACAATTCGACTTTTCCTTTCAATGGATGGTTAGCCATAAGATCACACATAGCTTGACCCTTCATCGCTTTCCGAGGTTTGAAGTGAATGTCGCATCGAGATAATAACAGTCTATCTAGCCATTAGGCCATTCAACGCACAGCCGGGTCATGAATACCCGTGATAGGGTCGATTTTGGAGATGACGGTATGGTCCGGCCCCACTAGATAATGCCGCATCTTTTGATGGCGAAGACCAAAGCCAAACATTCCTTCCAATGGGAGGATATCGATATTCGCCCATCGGCCCTACCGAGGTAATAGATCACTGCTCGCGGGCCATTGTCATCGCCCCGGTTAAAAGACTCGCTAACGATACTCAGAAGGCGATGTAAATCGTGAAGGGCTTTCCCGATTTAGGTGCAACTAACACAGGGGATTAGAAAGATATGTTTTAATCTTCTTCAATGCCTTCCGCAATCTTCATCCCAAACTAATGATACACCTTTCTTCATGAGCTTCGAGAATGGTTGACATTTCCGATAAATTGGAAATGAATCTGCGAATGTAAGCTAAACTTGGAGACCACGAAGCTCTCGAGGCTTCTAGGAGGTGGAAGTTCTGGATAGCTTTGACCTTGTCCGGTCGAGACGATACCATCCGGCCGTGACCACTAATCCTAGGAATTTACCACTTGACATCCCAGAAAAAGACTTGGTTGGGTTCATCTTCACCGATGTGCCCAAGATTATCTCAAATGTTGTCTTCAAGTCATGCAAGTGATCACTTTGCGGCGACTCTTGACTACTAAATGCGTCTACGTAGCATTCAACTATTTTTCGTAAATGTTTTCGAAAATAGTGGTCATGGCACGCCGGTATGTCGCCCCGCTGCTTTTCAACCCGAAGGGCATGATCAGATAACAAGATATCCCTAACGGTGTTCAAAAGCAAGATGTTTTTCATCATCGTGGTGCATTTTGATTTGATTGTACCCCGAAAAGCCATCCATAAAACACATCCTTTCAAATCCACACGTGTTGTCGATGATAAGATCCGTGATTGGTAAAGGAAAATCATCTTTCTGACATGCCAATTTAAGTCTCGATAGTCGACGACGGCCGATCTCGTCCGCTTTTCTTCAAACGGTACTATATTGCTACCCACCGGGTGTTGAACCTCCAATGAACCTCGCTTTGATCGCCGATTTCTTTCTCGATGGCCTTCATGACCTGAGGGAAAATCGCTGTTTGTTTGACGTGCTTAGCACCGGTTTGATATTAAGGCGGTGCATAGCCACTTGAGGGTCTAAGCCAAGCATATCTTCATAACTCCAAGAGAAGACATCGATATATTCTCGTACCAAAGCGATGAGGTTCTCCTTTTCCTCAGTGGTCAAACTATCACTTATAAATATGGGTTTTGGATTAGCTTCGCCCCCATATTTACTTGGACTATTTTGTCATCAGGAGGGCTCCTTTGTTCAAACGATGTTCCCATTGCATTCCAAGCTGTTGACTTAGCGGATCCTCGTATAGTGGCACGAGGTCATCTTCTTGAATCTCAATTGGACTGGCTGAAGTCATATTGGCCATAAGGGACCTAAATTCATGTCCTACACTGACGCCGGAATTCCGTGAAGTCGCTTTAAGATGAGTGATCCGACTCACCCTCGCCAGAACATGCCATGAGTACGGCGCACTCATATCCCAACCCTTTACGAAGTTTTATGATAGTAATCATCGCCGCCTTCCGACATAAGCGATCGGATCGATGTCCCGATGCCTTTCTCATAATTTAATCCTCTTTGTGAAGGAAGTCATACCCCATTTTCTTCATCAAGTGCGCCGCGGAGAAATATGAAAATTAGGGTTCCTTTTCCTTCATTTTGGGCTGTTCTAACTCATTTTGCAACGCTTATTGACCTTCCTAAGGATAATGTCTTTCCGATCATTATTCCCGGCCGGTACCACAAAACCGCCATGAAGAGTTAGAGTGCCTTTGGGTCGTCATGAACGACGACTGAATTGGCATGTGCAATGTAGGTTCAGCATACAACCGTGGAAGAATTTCTGACATCAAGTCAGTATGACTTTTATCACCCGGTGCGTAAGCTAAATCATAATTTTCATTGAAAATGACTATATCGTCATAAGGATCATTCAGATCGATTACAAAGGGTTTTACATCATTAAAAATAACTCCTTGTTCGGACTCTATGTCAGCTTCATTTCCGCCGCCATAGTCCTCGACCGTGGTTCACCGGTTTGGCCTTCCTCAAGGTAGTGGACGTAATCAAGAAAATAATTCTCCACACCTTTGAATGGTTGCCTTTCCACACCAATGTTTTAACCATCCCTTCTTCGCCTATGTACTTCATGCACCGATGCAACGTGGATGGAACGATCGATTTTCATGGATCCACTGGCCAATCCAATAGCATTATAGGATGTATCCGTGATCAATGACATAGCAGTAACGCCTGCCTTCAAGTCTCCTATTTAGCATTTGAGTTTGATTTTGCCCAAGGGACGAATTGGTAGCATTGAAACCGTGATGGTAGTCCCGCTGTCGCTAACCGATGCGCCGTATCCCAAGATGTTGTATGATTCTCGGGATAATGCTCAATGCGCATCCCGTCAACTTGAACTCTGCTGATTCGACAGTAACCAATATAGCCGCTGAAGTACAACGCCTATCATGCTTTGGGTTCTTCACTTGCATGTCCTCCGATGAAAAGTAATGCAAGGTATCGCCCTTTGAAGACTGATGACATTGGGCACAAGCTTCGTTGTCCTTTCGGGAAATGAGCAGGAACGCCGCATTCAACGCCGCAGAGCTCTAGATTGAGAGAGACGCAAGAGCTCAATAAAGTGATCCTCGCCGGATGTTGAGAGTTGGGCTAAAACATCGAACCGAAAGGGCTTTCAAGTTTCAGCGGTCCTTCCCGAAAGTGCTTTGTTGTAGCGATCTCCTTGTCTTGGACCCACCAACCGTTCCTTTATCGCTACGCCCGGTGTTGCCTCTCGATACCTTTAAGAACTCTTTTTCCGCTCGGTGGCCAACGCCGGTACAAAGCAGCGACCGGGTGATTTGTTGCTCCTGAGTCATTGACTTGCTCCTTTCCCGCAAAGAGGTGGCATTACAAGTCTTCCTTTGGACTTTGAAGAAGTCCATTGTTCATCTGATAACAAGTCAGGGTGAACCCACATAATTTCACCTTTCGTCGTAGTGTAAGGGACCATACCTTGTGCCTCCCGCCGCTGGAGATCAAAGTTCACAACTCTTGCTTTTGCCTGATGGATCGGTTTTACACCATCCTGCACTTGGAATTCCGCAAAATCGCCAAATTGGAGAGCGACCATGTTTGCAGACACCTTCTTCTCCTCGATCCCCGCAGAGTCATAACACCTCTTCTAATAAGACTTGATCTTGTCTTTCAAAATGTAACATGCCCTCACTGATGATGCACCATTCGATGGTACATGCAATATTTTGATCATCCGCCCTTGAAGCTTCCTCCGCTTTTTATTTCCTAGCAGGATCTTGTTCATCTTGAGCAAAGTCTTGAAAATCGATAACCTGATCATCCTTGAAATCATACTTCTTCATAGGACGGCCATCTGAGGCATTCTGCTTCGCTGAAGGGCCTCAAGTAGGTTGGGTCTCCACACCAGAGTCTCCTTCCCTTCATTGTTTTTAGGCGTAAAATTGCTCGATTACCCTTTTTAGGACGAGAGTCCCGAGGTTCTTCCGCCTCATCCTCTTAATCATGTTTTCAACCTGCTCCCTTTGCCTCACCAAGTTCTCCAAGAGTGTGCTTCAACCGCACTCCATCTTCGAAGTATGTTGATCGAGAGGTTGGCTCGCACATCTCGATGAATGTCATCCGATACTTGGTCCCGTGAATGCAAAGATAGATTTCGAATCTCTTGACGAAGTGCCGACAGACTGCCTTCTTTGCTTTTCGCCAACAAAGTGGCCATAGACACCTCGTCATCATCGAAAAATCGGGCCATAAAAAGCCTTTGCAAATCTTTCCAAGAGCTGATAGAACCAGGTTCCAGCCTTCGAAACCATTCGAAAGCGACTCCCTTAAGAGTGCTAATGAATAATCGGGTCATAATAGGATCGCACCGCTATATGCCCGGCTTATGCATTGGAAATAGTAGATGTGTTGTGACGGAGAACTTTTTCCACGAACCGCACTAGATTGAGCGCTTGAACTTTGGAGGATATGGGACATCATCCCATTCTATAGGATATGGCCTCGCCACCCCAAAATTAGATTGCCCTTGGAGTTTGAGAGCATCCACCGCTTTGGAAACTCCAACGGTGATCTTGCTCTTTGTACGCTGATTCGACTCGCTTCCAGATGACACCGAGTGGTCATCATGATCCCCCTCGAGCCTCTCGCCTCGATTTGATCCTCCTTCGCCTATCTTCTTCTTGCCTACAAGTTTCTCCATCATTATTTCTAAACCGATAGATTCTTGTTGCGCAAGAATAGTAGCTTGTTGCTCTTCAATTCTTCGTGTCATCTCTTCTTCTCGCTCGCCATGAGGACCGCCCGACACCGAAATCGTTGTTCGGTTGAGACGAGCGATGCCGTAGAAGTTCTCAAATTCTTTAAAAGTACCCCTACCAATTGTTTATAATCGAACGGAATTGCCGCTTCCGTGACGTAAGACAAAACCTCGATAGGCTTTGACTATTGATTAATGCGCCGTAACTCGGGAATATTTAGGTCCACATTCGGATCATCATGGGTCTTGCTCCCCGCCCCAACCATGTTGATAGTCACTCCATGGGAATGACCATCGCGACCGCCGCTTTTATGGTGAAACCGCCGCCTAGTGGACGTCGATAATCGCCAAAAATCGGCCGGATGTGTCGATGAACATTGACTTCATCGCAGAGATGAGCTTCACAAAGAAAGAATGAGATTGCATTTGACTAGCATCACACTTGCGAAAGTGAGATAATCACGGAGATCGAGAAGTGGGTATACCCCCGCTGATTCTCAAAACGACTCATATGAGAGAGGCTCTCCGAAGTCGAAGTTTGGCTTAACCCGGCGAGGCCGCCGCTTCCTTTGGTTCCGGGCGGTGAGGTTCATATTGGTGACGCAGGTTCGCTTGCCCGCCGAGGTTCGCCCTCTTTACAGAGACTCATGTTGGCGCAGATTCGCCACTCAAACGGGCTCATCTTTCAAGGGGACCGCTGTAGGTGAGGTTCGCCACTTGGACGAGGCTCGCCGTGTTTCAAGCGGACTGTTGTTGTCGAGGTTCGCCACTTGGACGAGGTTCATCCTTTGAGGGGACCTCACGCTGACGGTGAGGTTCGCCATGTGGATGAGTTCCGGTGGCGTCGTTAGTCTTGTTTTGAATGAACCCTTAGATGAAGACGAGGTTCATGACTTGGGTGCAATAGCGAGGTTCGTGGCGTTACTCGTCGATTCGACCCTCGGCTCGTTTGACCATCTTTGGACGATAGTGAAACCCGTCTAAGCGAGACAGCTTCGAGCCCTACGGTGAGCTTGGTTACGTCGTTATTGTTGTTTGTACGTCGTGAAATTGGACCCTTGGCGGATCATCACGAGCGAGTTCGCCTTGAAATAAAGTTTATTGATTGATGAATGGGTTTACAATCAAATTCTCTCAATTACGAGGAAGAGAAGATTGATTCGACTTCTCTTTAAGGTGGGTTTTGGTGGCGATAGGATGCCTCACAAACTTTGATGTTGTGGGCGAGCCTCACAAACTTTGATGTTGTAGGCGCAGCCTCGCCAAACTTTGATGTTGTAGGCGCAGCCTCGCCAAACTTTGATGTTGTAGGCGCAGCCTCGCCAAACTTTGATGTTGTAGGCGCAGCCTCGCCAAACTTTGATGTTGTAGGCGCAGCCTCGCCAAACTTTGATGTTGTGGGCGAGCCTCACAAACTTTGATGTTGTAGGCGCAGCCTCGCCAAACTTTGATGTTGTGGGCGAGCCTCACAAACTTTGATGTTGTGGGCGAGCCTCACAAACTTTGATGTTGTGGGCGAGCCTCACAAACTTTGATGTTGTGGGCGAGCCTCACAAACTTTGATGTTGTGGGCGAGCCTCACAAACTTTGATGTTGTGGGCGAGCCTCACAAACTTTGATGTTGTGGGCGAGCCTCACAAACTTTGATGTTGTGGGCGAGCCTCACAAACTTTGATGTTGTGGGCGAGCCTCACAAACTTTGATGTTGTGGGCGAGCCTCACAAACTTTGATGTTGTAGGCGCAGCCTCGCCAAACTTTGATGTTGTGGGCGAGCCTCACAAACTTTGATGTTGTGGGCGAGCCTCACAAACTTTGATGTTGTGGGCGAGCCTCACAAACTTTGATGTTGTGGGCGAGCCTCACAAACTTTGATGTTGTAGGCGCAGCCTCGCCAAACTTTGATGTTGTGGGCGAGCCTCACAAACTTTGATGTTGTGGGCGAGCCTCACAAACTTTGATGTTGTGGGCGAGCCTCACAAACTTTGATGTTGTGGGCGAGCCTCACAAACTTTGATGTTGTGGGCGAGCCTCACAAACTTTGATGTTGTGGGCGAGCCTCACAAACTTTGATGTTGTGGGCGAGCCTCACAAACTTTGATGTTGTGGGCGAGCCTCACAAACTTTGATGTTGTGGGCGAGCCTCACAAACTTTGATGTTGTGGGCGAGCCTCACAAACTTTGATGTTGTAGGCGCAGCCTCGCCAAACTTTGATGTTGTAGGCGCAGCCTCGCCAAACTTTGATGTTGTGGGCGAGCCTCACAAACTTTGATGTTGTGGGCGAGCCTCACAAACTTTGATGTTGTGGGCGAGCCTCACAAACTTTGATGTTGTAGGCGCAGCCTCGCCAAACTTTGATGTTGTAGGCGCAGCCTCGCCAAACTTTGATGTTGTGGGCGAGCCTCACAAACTTTGATGTTGTGGGCGAGCCTCACAAACTTTGATGTTGTGGGCGAGCCTCACAAACTTTGATGTTGTGGGCGAGCCTCACAAACTTTGATGTTGTGGGCGAGCCTCACAAACTTTGATGTTGTGGGCGAGCCTCACAAACTTTGATGTTGTGGGCGAGCCTCACAAACTTTGATGTTGTGGGCGAGCCTCACAAACTTTGATGTTGTGGGCGAGCCTCACAAACTTTGATGTTGTGGGCGAGCCTCACAAACTTTGATGTTGTGGGCGAGCCTCACAAACTTTGATGTTGTGGGCGAGCCTCACAAACTTTGATGTTGTGGGCGAGCCTCACAAACTTTGATGTTGTAGGCGCAGCCTCGCCAAACTTTGATGTTGTGGGCGAGCCTCACAAACTTTGATGTTGTAGGCGCAGCCTCGCCAAACTTTGATGTTGTGGGCGAGCCTCACAAACTTTGATGTTGTGGGCGAGCCTCACAAACTTTGATGTTGTGGGCGAGCCTCACAAACTTTGATGTTGTAGGCGCAGCCTCGCCAAACTTTGATGTTGTGGGCGAGCCTCACAAACTTTGATGTTGTGGGCGAGCCTCACAAACTTTGATGTTGTGGGCGAGCCTCACAAACTTTGATGTTGTGGGCGAGCCTCGTCAAACTTTGATGTTGTGGGCGAGCCTCACAAACTTTGATGTTGTGGGCGAGCCTCGTCAAACTTTGATGTTGTGGGCGAGCCTCGTCAAACTTTGATGTTGTGGGCGAGCCTCGTCAAACTTTGATGTTGTGGGCGAGCCTCGTCAAACTTTGATGTTGTGGGCGAGCCTCGTCAAACTTTGATGTTGTGGGCGAGCCTCGTCAAACTTTGATGTTGTAGGCGCAGCCTCGCCAAACTTTGATGTTGTGGGTGAGCCTCGCCGATCACTATTGTAGGCTAACCTCATCACATATTTGTTGAGCCGTTTCTCTTACCCGAACCTGCGTGTTAAGATCGAACTCGGCCCACGCGTAACCTCAGATTGAGGTCGAGCCTCGCCTCTTGAGCAAGTCTCGCTTTGAAGTTTGCATGGTCTAGCCTCACCATCAACGAGCCTTGTCTTGAAGCTTTAACAACTAGGTGCGCGTGGACCTCGCCTAGAGAATTTTTGACCGCCTACAACAACCAAATCAAAATGCACCCCAGACTAAAACATACTTCGCTCGTAACTCCAGTGGAATATATCGTTACATGGTTATGCCATTCGACTCAAAATGCCGGGCGAACCTATCAGCCATGAGCACCATCTTCCAAGACCATCTAAGAAAGATACCGAATGCTACGGATGACTTGGTCGTGAAAAGTCGCGGACAAGGACGATCACCTACGCTGATCCGAGGATGGTGTTCGACATCATGCGCAAACACCAACTAAAATGAACCCACGAAATCATTCTTAGGGATGTCCGGCAAATTTCTTAGTTTCGCTGTTAACGACGGCGGGGTTTACGCCGATCCCACAAAGTCCGAGCCATCCAAGAAATCCAACCACCCGTAAATCTCAAAGAATTGAGGGACCGCAAGGACGCTTGGCATATATCCAAGATTCATCGCGAACCTTTCGCAAATGCCAACCCTTCTAAACCGATGAAGAAGGGGTGTCATTTACATGGGACGAACCTGCCGTACGGGCGTCAAGAAATCAAGAATTATCTTCAATCCACCAGATCGGCGGCTCCAGCCGGGAAGCCTTTCCTCATATACGCAGGAGCACGAGCACCCCGTCAGCTCTCCTAGCAAAAAATGATGACTCCGGTCATGAGCAGGGTGTATATTACCTGAGTAGGACTCTGCAATGAGCCGAACGAAGGTACCCCATGGTCGAAAAGGAATGTCTGGCCCTGGTGTTTGCAATTTAGAAAATGCTACACTACCTCGTCGGTCAGACTATTCATGTCATCTCAAAGATGAACCCTGTCCGAGTCTTCATGACACAACTCGGGTCGCTAAATTGGCACCTGGCAAGGTGGGCACTCTTGCTGTCCCAGTACGACATCCATTTCATGCCGCTAAACTGCTAAAGGACAAGCCATCTCATGATCTCATGGCCACCACCCGCCGAAGTCAAACACGGAGTTGTTCAAGACATACCGATGAAACCTATGAGGTCAACACAACTTCACGGGAAGAAATTTACGATCAGATTTCGATGGCGCATCTCGAGTAGGGACCAGCGGGTCTATTGTTGCAGGAGTGGGGATGGTCTTGGTCTCTCCACAAAACCACATATTATCCCAAGCCTTCTCTCTAACAGAACCATGTTCCAACAACGTGGCCGAGTACAACGCAATACTCATCGGGCTCAACCTGGCAAAAGAGCTGGGGGTGAAACACCTCGAGGCTTATGGCGATTCTCAGCTCATCGTCAGACAGATGATGGGAGAATATGAAGTTAGAAATGACGATCTAGTCCCATGCCACCAAGCGGCTATCGAATCCAACCAAATCGCTCGACGCCAGATCAACACGCAATTGCTCAAAGAACACGCACGCCGATGCCTTGGCCGCTTGCACTAACTTGGCTCAACCACCGTGGATGCCAGTCACCGCTATGATCCGCCGCTTCGACCGTAATACACCCTGAGGTGAACACAGCTCACCAGGGCACGAGCCAACTGGAGCCAAGAGACTGGCGCTTCCCGATCATCGACTATGTCTTATACGGTATACTACCCGAGGACGTCAAGGAGCGGGATTCTGTCCGCAGGCGCGCTCCAAGATTTTACTTCGATTCGATGACGAAGACGTTATATCGAAGGTCGTATGACGGCATGCTACTTCGATGCCTCGCACCGACAGAAGCACAGGAGGCCTTACAGGAAGCCCATGATGGTGCCTGCGACGCCCACCAACCGGGGCCTAAACTTTGGGACCGCCTACGGAGAATGGGCTATTATTGGCCCAAAATGATCAGCGACGTTGTTACTTATGCCAAGCACTGCCACGCGTGCCAGATCCACGCTAATTACATACGCAAGCCACCCGAAGACAGCGACCTCATGGCCATTCGAAACATGGGGCACGGATATCGTCGGGCCAATATCGCCGCCATCAGCAAAGGGCATCGCTTCATCCTGGCGATAACCGACTACTTTTCTAAGTGGGCCAAGCGTCCCTTGCGAAAAGTCAAAACCAAGAGTGTGATAAGGTTCATTAAACACCATATCATATACCGCAACGCAAGATCCCGAGGCATCATCCACGCACAACGGACCACCCGCTAGTCTCGCTCACCCTGCTCGCGGACAAGTTCGTAATACGTAACCTATCGACCACGGCTTACAACCCATCAGCCAACGGGTTAGCCGAAGCCTTCAACAAGATGATCATCAAGATCCTGACCAAACTAACATCCCATAGCAAGCGCGATTGGGATGAAAAGCTCGGTGAAAGCTTGTGGGCATATCGCACTACGTCCCGCATCCTAATCGGCACCACACCATATTCGTTAGTATACGGTTGCGAAGCCGTATTACCACTTGAGATTCAGATCCCATCCTTACGCGTCGCACTTGCGATAGGGATGTCGAATGAGGAGAATCATCGCCAGCGTCTCGCAGAACTAGAGGCGTTGGACGAGAAGCGGCTTAAGGCTCAACAACACATCGAGTTTTACCAAGCCCGGATCTCTAAGGCTTTCGGCAAGAAGGTCAAACATAGGTCTTTCCAGAAAGGGGAGTTGGTCTTAGCCATCCGATGGCCAATGATCCTCAACTCCAAGAAGAAAGGGAAGTTCTAGCCCAAATGGGAAGGTCCATTCGTGATAGAAACAGTCTATTCGAACGGAGCCTATCACCTCGTCAAGCCAAACGGCGACAAGATCATGATGCCCATCAATGGGAAATTTCTGAAGAAGTACTACCCATAGTCTTCCTACAACTACCGCATCTCACAAGTACTAGTATAAACCGCTTCTTCCGTAACAAAGCTTTTAAACAATTAAGACCACAAGGTTATCATGGTACCAAAATCTATGATAATCCCCTCCAAATTTCTCCCGCTGGTCCTCCTCAATAGGAAATAGGGATCACTCTCACTGTCATGTTAACACTAAACCTCTGGCGACCAACTTACCCCTCCAATCCTCGTCAATAGGATGGTGGGTCTACAAAACTGTCATGTTAATGATCACCTCTGATAGTTAGATCAGTTGTCACACTCGTACGTCCCTGAACGGCCTGATCCTTTTCCGTACGTTCTAATTCTATTAGAATGATCGATGGGTAGTAGCCTACCATGCGATGAGCTACTATATCAATCAACCGTCACACTCATACGTCCCTGAATGATTTGATTATCCTAACAACGTCAATGGTGTTGTTCGTCGATGTCGGCCTACCAAGCGATGTGCCCCTTCGACACTCCAGCCACTCCCGCGGGTGACCGGTGAGCCCGGCTGAGCTGTTACGATCAACAACACGGCCCAACCTGATTACAACTTAATAGTTGTAGTTATCCCAACCCGATGCCTCACACGGTTAAGGGTAGAGAAGAGGTTTTAGCGTTAAGTCTAAAAGAAACTTCTCCACAACTCATCATGCTGAGGGGAATAGTTTGGCTAGCCCAATTCAAACAGAATCCAGAAGGCAAGTCAAACTATAATAGCTGAGGGTTTGCTAAAAACCCTAAGAGTCGATCAGTCAGGAGGATCAGAATCAAGGACCACGTGTACGAATCATTCGAGACAAAATGATCAAATGACACGAAAAGAAAAGAAGTCCGATTCTCATTCATAATGGAGGAAAGTTGACAGATACAAAAGAGGGAGTACTTCAAGTTGAAGGTCAAAATCTTTTAAGACGACTCAGATCCCGAACCGCCTTCCGATGCTCATTCTCCAAGGTAGTAAGGACCTTCATGGATGTCTTCTTCGCGAGAGCGACTTGCAGGAAGTTTATTCCTTGCCTTCTAGCTACCGCTTCTCCTCAAAATCGGCGAATCAATTGTCGCCGACCTCGAAGCTTCTCCAGCCCTTCAAAGCCTCGCCACGAAGCCGGTTCTTTGACGCCAAGAAGGCTTACAAGCTCGCAATGGTTCCGCTTCGCTTCGATATCAATTTCACTGTCCGCCAAGAAAGCACTGCTTTCTGACGTTCCTCCTCCATCTTTTCACCTTCTCGCGAATCCCCACTTCAGCAGCCTACCTAGCTCTTCGCTATGGTCCGTCCAAAATCACTGCTCCTCTAAAACGGATCACAAGACGCTCAGAGGCCAAGTCCAAGAGATTCTAGAGTAGAGGGCGCAGCAATTCTTGGCATCTTTCCTCACGACGCCAGACGCCGTTGGAATGGTGAGGCTGCATTCGTACCCGTCAGAGTAGTTAGATTACCCAAGTACATCTGCAGCATTGGTTTGAGTTCGCCAAAAGAGCAGCCTCCGTCCAACACCATGCGGACGCTATCATGGAGAAGGGTCTGAAAATCCTTAATCGTGGCTTCCACGAGCTTCCTTTTGAAGCGGGCAGGGGGAGAGAGAGGAGTATCCTTCATAGACGGGACCTAAACCAGGGTGCCGACCGCAACGACCATTTGAGTCGACACTTCTCCTTGACTCAACGCCTCCTTTGCATGAGCGGACGCCTCTTCACTAACGGACGCCTCTCTCTGAGCTGACGCCTCACCTTGAGCAAACGCCCCCTCTTCGGAGGGAAACACTTCGGCTTGGATCGGCCCCTCCTCAAGCGACATTAGCGCCTCTCCTCCAACCTCCTCCCCTGGGGTGGACCGGCCATGATCCGGGAGGCTTTTCCTCTTCATCCCCGGCGGACCTCGACCGCGCTACCGGCTGCACTGAAAAAGAAAAGAAAAGAAGAAAAAAAGGAAGCCTGAGTTAATCATATTCGGCTTATCAAGCAATAAGAGGGACCTGAGAGGCGCACTCCTCCTCGGCGAAGGTCAGGCCGAAGTCAACACCGCTGCTCGCTGCCGCCACCGTAACCCCGATGTGGTCACGGCAAACCCAATGTTGGGAAGGGCCTCTTCATGGCAAGCTCTCTTGGCCACCTGCTCGCCAGCCGAACTTGCACCCTCCTCCCTTTGACGTCTCGGCGAAGGTGAAGGAGTGGGGGTGGAAATTGGCATCTGCATTCGGTCGGCGATAACGTCCCTAACCTCCTCCAAGCACAAACCAACCCTAACCAGTCCATGAGGGGCCTCTCTCTCACCGCTGAACCAGGGACGAGTTGGGTCATAAGGAGGATGAAAGGCCAACATCAGGTCACCACCCGAACCCCCATGAAGTCCCATTTCCCAGCTCGCCTTGGAGAGCTCCTCGGTAGGAAGCGCCAGCCTCACCGAGCTGCCTTTAACCTCCTCCTCCGAGATATCGGACCCTCAAAGATGGTGGACGTTTCTCCCCATCAGGTGTAATGGAGCGACTCGACGACGCAGCGCCGATCGGGCAGACGGTAAAGGTCAAACCCCTCCGGAGAAGTGCTCACACCCCGATACCACTTGCAGTAGGTGAACGAGTGGTGAAGAATGTGATCCCTCAAAGGCAGCTTGAAGCGCCACGGCAACCCCTGGTGTCCGAACCACCCCTCACTGCCTATCAAACCCCTTCAATTTCAAATGGGGAGTTGATATTCCCAACATAGAGCTGGTCGTATCCGAACTGGCGCGAGAAACTACTAGGAAGGTAGGGTTCCAAGAGGCATAACGATCCCGTACGAAGGAGATGGTCACCGGGTCGGATATTAACCAGCTACCTGAAGCCGCCAAGGGTCAAGAAGGTATGTTGGTCTGTGGTTAAACCATCCCGAAGAGACTCGCCATAGCCCCCGCCTGAGAAGTAGGGGAAACACCAAAAGAAATCATAATTGCCAAAGAAGGACAACGCCCTCCTCATTTCCACAATATCCCGAAACTTCCAGGAACAAGTCTCGAGCCGCTGAACGAATGGGACAGCCCTTCCCCTCGACGCATCGGCCAGGCGCCATCAAACACCGCAGCGGTAACACCTAACCATGCCATCGCACGCACGCAAGAAGTCGGGTCCGAGGGTTTGGAGTCTTGGCAATCTCCTCTCCCCGCCTACCTTGACAAATTGCACGTAATTCAGCCGACAACTTCAAGACCGCTTATATGCAGCCGCCATTACCACACCAGCAGCATAGGACCGCCCGTAGGCCAGCGACAAACGGATAGACGACATCCACCGATCGCCGAAGAGTGCGGGGAACCACACACCTCTTCAACCACAACATCAAATAACCGCCGAGCAAGGCCTTGGGTGAGATCGAGTACCCGCTGGTGATGGTAGGATGCGAAGTAGTCCCCACCGAATCCCCTTCGTCCGTGATCAAGAGTCTCGACTCGCCGCTTCTGACATCCGACTATTTATCACGCCACGCCACATACCGCCCAACAAGAATAGGCCTCTTCTTGTCATCGCTGGGGAACAAGTAGTCCGCCCAATTCTTGTGGTCGATCCCTAAGATTCCTCTTCTTGCTACCCTTATGGTCCACTGACCCAAGGGTTTCCAGACAAATATGATAGTGGCAGAGAAGCTCCCATAGAGTCTCCACCACTTGAGGGAAGTGACTCGAAAGGTGGTCGAGCTCCGTTTGGCTGGGGAGACACTCTTCGTATGGGAACTCCCCCATCGGCAGGCCTGATACCTCATGCATCTCATGGAGCGTCAACCCTAACTCCCCGTTGGGCATGTAGAAGGTACCGCTGTCCGGACAATAGAGCTCCAAGATACTCTGAAACTGAGGAGCATGGATCTTGATGCCATGCTGGGTGGCCCTGATTGTTCCATAATTCGGATCCCCAAAGTCGAGTTCTCGCCAAGACGTAACCTCGTAATCCTATGCCACCAAGGGCTGTTGTCGACAGACGAAAGTGAACCCAACCGGTGCTCGAAGTCCTTTGGGGAAAATCGCCTTAAAGAAGCGATGACGAAGGTCTCTACCACCGCTATGCTTTGCCCATAGGGAACTCGCTTTTGCGTGAGGTCGGGTGAAGGGCGGTTCACGCCTCGATGGGAACTGTCGACCCCATATCCAGCTTTGGAACCCATGAAAGTTCCGCAAGTAACCCCATCCTGAGCCGAAGTCAAGTCCCAGTTCATTTTTCTGGGGACAGAGAGTGAGCGTAGCTCCACCAGCGAAAATCCCCGCATCATATTGGGGAGAAAGTATCGGATCCCGTCAACTTCACGCAGCCACTTGCTCTCACCTAGGAGCATGACCGAGGGGTCAGCTATGGCATCACCAAAAATGAAGTCAGGCTTCCTCATCTCACAATGCTGGTCGTTCAACATCGCCGCATCAGTGGTTAGCTCTCATAGCATCAGATAGTGCCCCTCAGACACGCGTCGCCGCAACTCCACAGTTTGGTTAGCATGAAAGACTGGCACTGGGTCGAGGAAAGGAAACCTAGGAGGAGCCGAGAAACCCGCACCACCGGCAAGACCAATGGTTGTACTCTTCGGGAGGACTTCGTCAGAAAAGGCAGCTGCAAAACAAAATGAAAGGGATTTAAAAGAGCTGACTCAGCAATTCAAAGACCCGTCTCTTTAAAATTGGCGAGCCCTTCTCACAAAGCCATTGAGTCAGCCTCGACAAAAGCGTAATCTCGCCGAAACGAGACTGTCATGGCGAACCTTGCCAGACAATCAAACTTGCCTAAAGAAGGCAAGAGTCCGCTTGTCAAGCGAACTCGCCAGTATGGCCGGACTTCGCCTAAGTAGACGAGGCCCCTCAAAAGATGGACAGGAGTCCGTCCGTCCCCAGTTCCCCCAACTTACCGGCGGAAGCGGCGGCAGCAGCGCCGGCGACACCGATAGCGGAGGAAGAGATGAACCCCTTCCCCTTTGATGCGGTCTTCTTCGACTTGGGAGCCATTACGATCGGATTGAAAGCTTAGGTTTTCTCTGAAAACTTGGGCGGTGGGTTTTGAAAGCACAGTGGCTTCCTAGCGGAGGAGACAAGCGCTTTATATAGGCAAATCTCGACGGCTGAGATTCATCGGCTTAAACAAATCTCGACGGCTAAGATTCGCCAGTTAGCACGAATCTCGGCACGATCTCCCGCCGAGCGAACGGACCAGATCGAGCGCGCCGCCAATCCCGCAGCTCAGATCGAGAGCGTGAAGACGAGGCACCCCCATCAGATCACATTTAATGCGATCTGACACGCCCACGTTGCCCCATCTGGCGAGGGGACACGTGGCCTATGTCGTTTTAAAACACGAGCTCGCCTGCCAAATAGCTTGAGCTCGCCCAAGATTGAGCTCGCCTGCCAAATGGTTTGAGCTCGCCCAAGATTGAGCTCGCCTGCCAAATGGTTTAAGCTCGCCCAGAGTTGAGCTCGCCTGTCAAATGGTTTGAGCTCGCCCAAAATTAGGCTCGCCTGCCAAATGACTTGAGCTCTCCCAGAGTTGAGCTCGTTTAGCGAGCTTCACATAAGCTCCATGAAACACAACGTGAAGCTCCATCACGTGACAGGGGTTTGAGACGATACATTCAAATGAAGTTATGACAACACATGCAAACAAAAGTCGTAACCACACTTTGAACGGAGAGGACAGAAGCGCCTACATGACAACTAGTCGCTATCGGCACATGGCCTAACCGGCACATGGCCATTTAGATTCACCCACATGACAACTAGTCGCTATCGGAATCTTCGCTCGTAGAAACCCAGGGGTCTTTATTCAAGCGCCACTTAAAACGCCGAACGGTCTTACGAAGAGCACGGCATTCGAGGCTCCACGCATCCCTATCACGGTCCAGTTCCCTTCGAGCTATCGACTGGCTGCGGATGATGCCCTCAAGCATCTCCTTCTCAAGAGTAGCTCTAAGCCGGCGAGTATGGCTCTCCGCGGATGACCGTGGTTTGGGTCACCGACGAAGTCTCGCGGATCTCAAAGACTTCGATTGAGGGGCGCTTCCAGCCCGGGCAACGTCGGTGCAGCCATGGAGTTGCCGAGGAAGAAGAAGGGGATGAAGAGGTAGCCAAAAGGTGGGTAAGATAGTCCACCATTTATAACCCCTTCCAAGTCGATGATGGGACCTGACAAAGAGGCTAAGACCTAGCCTCAAGCCCGGTCAAAGCCTCAACAGAAGGCGCAAATCAAGAGGAAAATCAAGTCTCCTCGAATTCAAGTCACCTCCCAAACGCTTGAGCTCAAGGTTCTCCGCCCATGGTTTGAGCTCGCCCAAGTGATTGAGCTCGAGATATGAGCTCGCCTGCCAAGCGGCCTGAGCTCGCCCAAAGATTGAGCTCACCTAATAATGAAGTTAGCCCGAACTTCACCAAACCCTCTCATAAGACTCAACCCAATCACTGCAATCGAAGGCGCTCAGAACAATAAAGAGATAAACAAACATAAAGTTGCATTCATCAAGTGATTTTGAGACAATACATTCGAACAAAGTTACGACAACATGTTCAAAAGAAACAAAAATGTCCCAAAATCGAGGCAGAGCTCCAGGTCTAGTCAACAGTCTAACACCGTGAATGAGGCCGCCAGCCTTGAGATCGCCTTAACTCCTTCGCCTGATTCGCCCGGAGCCTCAGCCTCCGCCTTCTCTCAAGCTCGTGAACGGAAGCCTCCTCTTCGCGATGCAATGCGTGAAGGACTTGCAATGCTTTTGTGAAAGCGCGATGGATGCTGACGCTCTCACGCTGGAGGTCCTCCAGGATATAAGCCCCTCGCTCGGCCAGAACCGGCACGCCGCGAAGATCCGCGACAATCGCCTCTTGCTCCAAGATGCGCTTTGAGCTTCGCTCAAGCATCATTTTGACTCGCTCCCCTATGAGGTGCCACACCTCATTGCACGGGTCACCAAAGACCAGCCTCTCCACGATGCGCCAAGCCCTCCCACTGGGCAAGCTTCCGGTCACAACGTATGGCTAGCTGATCACCGCCAACACGTTGAACCTCTCCTAAGCAGCTTGCTAAGGAAGGATGGAACGCCATGAAGATTCCCCACCCGACGCCGATGGTGGAAATCACCTGTTTCAAAGCATTCTCCAACTGCTGGAGGACACCCCCCACAGTACTGGGGTCAGGGTCAGCAGACCCCTGACCCGGAACAATTGTGGCAAGAGGTTGGATCCGAGGGAGGGGCCCATCATGGTCAACAGGCGGCTTCCATCCGTGACCTCCAATGCTAGCTGGATCAGGGAAACCGGACCTGCACTGAGGTTGAGGAGTATACGACCCGGCGGGTGTAGGTTTAGCTCGCTCCTCCTCCTCATCGTCAAAGATTGCGAGACTGAGTCTCAAGGCTCCGCCTAAAGAGCCCCCTTGCGGTCAACCATAGCGACCGCCTCCGCAGTTAGAGATCTCTTCCTGGAAGATCTTAGATTGCGAGACCTA
This sequence comes from Asparagus setaceus, assembly GCA_012295165.1. Taxonomy (NCBI): domain Eukaryota; kingdom Viridiplantae; phylum Streptophyta; class Magnoliopsida; order Asparagales; family Asparagaceae; genus Asparagus; species Asparagus setaceus. The sequence continues at coordinate 68,461,473 of CM022701.1, read as the reverse complement.
CCAAGAGGAACCTCCTCTCGAGCTGCGCAAATGCGAGAAAAAGGAGTTAGAAACATTGACCTAGAAAAGGAGGTAGGCATAGCCATCGGCTGCAAGCGAGCCCTACTACACAGGCAAGCCAACAAAGCTCGCCTAATCTGGCAAAGCTCGCCAGGCGAAATGAAACTCACCGACAAGCCACCGCCAAAAAGAGAGACTACCGAGTAGGCTAAATCACCGAGTATCAAGACTTCGCCTGAGTAGGCGAAACCCGCCTGAGTATCAAGACTTCGCCGGAGTAGACAAAGCCCGCCCCAGATGAACGAAGAATGTTCTCCTCATCTCCTCACCGGAACTTACCAGGGGGAGTTTAAGCCACAGCGGCGGTGGTGGCAGCGGTGTCGGCATCACGAGAAGAAGAGGGAGCGGTCCTCCTCCCTCTTGACACAGTCTTCTTGAAGGCCATGGCAGATATGAAGGTGAGAGTTTGGTTCTCTTTGTGGAAGCTTGAGCGAAGAGGACCGAGAGTGCAGTAGCCTCTCGACGAGGCTGGAGATCAACTCTTATAGAGCAATCTCAACACCGAGATTCGATACTACTCGGCCGATCGTTCACAACGATCCGATTCGATAGTTCAAATCGAACGGCCACGAATGAGGCGGGACGGTTAGCATTCCGCTTGAATGGCCAAGATTTGGCGGTTCAAAGCACGATCTCTCGCCCAAGCAACTAGCGAGGTCAGAGCGCCGCTAAATCAATGGCTCAGATCGAACGCATGAAGACGAAGCATCACTCGTCAGATCACATTCAATGCAATATGACACGCGCACACCGCCTTAGCTGGCGAACAGACACGTGGCTTATCTCGCCTGACGATCGTTAGAGCTCGCCCAAAGCACGAGTTTGCCCAAACCTCGCCAGAGCTGCCCGAAAAACTCAAACCATACGGGGATGGTCAGATGCACCCAGGCCAGAAATTCTCCTCAATTCAAAGTGTTCCAGACCACATCCAACTTGATTTAGGTCTGAAAACTTTGAAGGGGGTCTTGTAGGCGGGAAAAATCGCCAACCCCGCCAGTCAAAGGGATAAACTCGCCTGCACGAGCTCAACACAGCTTACTGGATGAGCTCGCCTAAAGCTCAAGTGCCGCCTGTTTAACGAACTCGCCCGCACGAGGTCGTCCCACTCATTGAGCTCGCCTGCAAGAGCTCAAGTGCCGCCTGTTTAATGAACTCGCCCGCACGAGGTCGTCCCACTCATTGAGCTCGCCTGCAAGAGCTCAAGTGCCGCCTGTTTAACGAGCTCGCCCGTTAGATGAACTCGCCTATACAAGTTCAACCACGCCTTCATGCTTCGTTCGTCTACAAATCAAGCACGCCCGCGAGGGACCCGCCAGTTGACCCCCCGCTACTTAAAGCGCATTCAAAGAGGCTCGCTGACCTGCTTGTCCTGGCAAGTCACCAAGAAGTCGCTCTAAGCATTCAAAAGGCTCACCGCCCACCAGCCTTTGCACATCTTGGGTAATGGTAAGGCATGGCTCTCATTACCTCATCGCTGGTTACATCCCACGCCTAGAGGAGGGCATGGTGCCCTTACCCATTAGTGGTCACATCCCACAAGTCAGCAGGCCTATCCCACCCTTTGCCTATTTATAAGCCTCCTTGGCAATGAAAGAGGGGGCTGGAAGAGTGTTGGGAAACTACTGCTGGAAAGAAGGAGCGAGCTAAAGAGTCACTCTCTTGCTCCATTAACTCAAGTTCGAGCAGAAGCTTGGATTGTGGAAGTAGACTCCATCTGAATCCTCAGATTTGGAGGCTCTTGAGCTCTTTGCAAACTATTGCATCGTAGCTCTATCCAAGCAAGCTCGGGTAGAACCGAACTCAACCACGCCGGAGCTTCTACTATGTACTGAAGCTCGACCGCAACGTCGATCGGATCGTCCAAGGGAAGCAAACTCGGCTCGAGCATCGAGGGAGACATCCTATCGCCACCGACGAACCCACGTTAAACAAGAAGGGCCTTCTCTTCGCTTCTGTTGTAAAAAGCGATTCTTGATTTGTGACAAACAACTCGACCAATACAGATCCGAGAAGAGATTTTTACACCAAACAAAAATAAGACACAATGGTCAGACTAAGTTGGTCCAGTATCATTCTTGATATATTAAATCAAACCTATGCAGGCTCAACTATGGGACGTTAGAACGATGGCAGTTGTAACTAGTTAGAGACTTGACTTATCTCATCCCATTGGTGGTCTAGATCTCTGCCAGCCCCAACTAAGAGGGTGTTTGGGAGGGCTTAAGTTTTTAAGCTTATAAGTTATGCTAGCTTTTAGTGACTTTTGGCTTTTTTGATAAAAATATTATGAAAATTATTTGGATAGAATAGAAAATATTTTGGTCAAACCTAGCTTATTTAGGTGAGCTTATAAGCTAGTTTTTGAAAAGCTGGGGTATACCAGCTTTTCAAAATGAGGCTTATAAGTTAACTTATTTGATATTTTACCAAACATGTAGATATGGAAAAACTAACTTAAAAGCTAGTTTGACCAAAAAATAAGCTCCCCCAAACACCCTCTAAGAAAAACCACATTCTGACTCTCAAAGGCCAAGATCGACGTTGGTCCTTGTCTAATGACTCAACAAATAAATTCAAATCTATGAAAAAAATCCCTAGACAGCTTTGAACCAGCTGCGATCAAGAGTTTGGTCTCGGGGTTTTGATAATTTTTCTTAGAAAATAAGTTTTGATCAAATAAAATCCATAAAAACTAATTCACTTGGTTAAAATAATAAAACTAAACTCTAACAAATTCAATGGTTGATTTAGTTATGAAATTACAAAGGAACCAAATATACATGTAGTCGAAACAAGTTGCGACTGTGACTTGCGACCATTTTGGACGTAAGTCAATTGTAGAAATAAATGGTGTTTTACAGCTGTGGTTGCAACTACAGTAGTGAGTTGCAACAAAAACAAATATTTGCAAGTGGACAAAATTGACCCAGTTGCATGTAACTGGAGTTGCAACCACTCTAGTTGCAAGCTATCAAACTCCCCCTAAAGAGCATAGCTAGTTTATTTATGTCCACTTATAAATCCTATATACATGATGCAATAAATTTCATTTAACTTTTTGTACAAGTCCTAAAAGCTTTACAAACTAAGGAACATGTATTCTGAACTCTTATTATCCAACATGAAGTGGTTGCAAACTCGATAATTTTCTAAGATTCCAACTAAAAGAGCTTGTTCATGCATGATTAAGCTACTGCAATAAATGATAAATTTTTTCAACATATGATCTACATATCTTTAAATTAAATATACATTAATGACAGTTAATCTTGTCGTTTGAAGAATTCTATGTACATATTTAACATTGTATCTTTGGTTGAATTATCATAAAATCATTAAATCACAATTACTTGTTGTGTACGTAATTAGAACTCGATATACCTATTTTTTGGTTTGCAGATCATGTGTGACATGTAGATTAAGAATAAAAGCGTTGATTTAAGAACTATCAAGCATTTCTTGTCTACTGGCTAGTTTGTGGAACATGAAAGAAAAATTATCAAAATAATATACTAATTTCTAAATTTCATGTTTTAGACTACTCTGCTTTTCTTTTTCCTAAACAATAGAGCCTTGCTTGCATCTTATAGAGAGGCCTTGATGTGGGCTATTAAACTATCACACACATTACTATTTTTTGTGCTAATATCATACATTATTATATTCTTGATTATATATAGATACTTTTAAAAGAGAAGATGTCTTTCCAAATTATAATGTTTATCTTATCTTATCTAATCTAATACTATTATAAAAGTGTGTTGCTATGTTAAAACATTTCTTTCAAAAATACCCTCAAACACGATATATACATCATAAATACACATACATATACATACTAAATATCACTTATTAAATATCATACATACATTGAGGGATACATATCCATACATGCATGAAGACACACACATACTCTATTTTCCATAACCTCCCCATTAATTAATTAGCATCAACTTTTATTTAATCACCCACTCATAATCTTCTTCCACTAACTCTTGTCATTAAACACACCATTATTTACAATAATGATAAAAAGGTACAACTATTCCTCTACCCTAAATCACTATAAATAATAATAAAATATTATCAAAATCCCTCTAACCAAAACTCCAATTCCTAATCAAGATAAAATCCTCCGCAACCTACACCAACACAGCCCACTCCACCTCCATTCATCCCCTTTCTTAAATCAAATATTCCAGCATCCGACACAAGGACTTAACCATTTACAATGTCACCTCTATGTCACTGGAGACATCCACTCCTACGATCTCCTACACTATTATAATCTAGCTTTCCATTTTTGGTAAAATCTTCTTTTAATACCCTAATTTTCCCCCAATTTAGGCCATATTCAAGTTGTTCCCATGTGGATGACAGCAAGTTTTAAAGAATGAAGCATATATCTCATCAATACCTTCTGAGGTTTTCTTCCTTTGATGTTTGATGATAACAAAGAAAAACTTACTAAGAAAGCCTAAATGTTTTAGTTTTGATTTTGTTCCACACTTCAAAAAAAAAAAAAAATTAGGCCTCACTCATGTCGTTTCCATGTTGGGCATTTGGAAAAGATTAAATAGAAGAAAACTCTTGGGAGAAGATGGTAGCACATACTGCATCAGGTAATATTATTACACAACTAATTTCCCATTAGAAAGTATCTACACATTCTTAGGGACTTAACCTTTAAACTTTCCATTAATTAATCTTATTATTAATAGAGACAACTACTTCTAGACTAGTTTTCATTTCTTTTCCAGTAAGAAGGATGGATATGCGACCACGAGACGGTGATACATGCAATGCAAAAATAGATTCTACATACAGACCAAGCGGCGACGCTGGTCGATATCGTCAAGGTTGTGGGTGAGTAGCTCATTGTTGCTGATTATGTGGTATGTGTTTTTATATAAATTTAAAGGAATTTGATCACAAACAATTTGATATAAAGAAGTGTGCATCAAGGATTGTGAACTTTGATAGCTTTTGAGCAACACATCAAAATTTTTTGCTTCTCTTTTGACAGGTTGCAAACTTATAGATTAACATTTGAGTGGTTCAGTCAAGTTCTCTTACCCCTTTTATCATTGCGCTCTTTTTCAGCTTACTTATCACCTTTTTTAGTTATTTTCCTTCACTTCATGTGCATGTTTCTACGAAGTCAGATTACTTTATTGATCCTCTTTCTCTCCTAACCCGCAATTATATAAAAGAAGTTATAGGTAGCAAATGCGAACCATTCAGGATAGTTAATTAGTGATGTCATGGATTGCCTTGAGGTTTTGCTCTATAATCATCAATAGCTTGAAGTACTTAGGCTATGTTTGACAACTCTCTAAAACTAGGTTAGGTTTAGAACTGGTCCAATTAATGAGAGTTTTTTTATTAGCAAAAATTGGGCCAGAAATGTCTCGGTTTATTTTAGTCAACTTTTTGATGTTTAAACTAGTTTAGTTGTGGACCAAGAGAATTTGGTCCACAATCCGTTCCAAGGCTAACTTTGGCCCATTTTCAATGAGTTGCTAAACCCGCCCTTAGTGATAGATTGTTTGTCGTTTTCAGGGGAGCTAGGTTACAATTGCCTTGATGAAAATGAGATAAAGATGAAGGGGTAGAGATCTTCTACATTCTTAATTGTAGAGATTCTCTATAACTCACCACTCAAAACGTTTCATTCAATGGACCTCATTAATGTTATTAATTATCTTAATAATATAAAAATACTTTTAATTGGGGGATCCATTGAGATAAGCCAATAGTATTAGCTCACCTAATTGATTGTAGGCATTCTCTACAATCAAGATTGTAGAGAATCTGGACCCAAGATGAAGAGAAGGTACAATTTTTTATAAATTTCACACCCTGCCCCCCTCCAGGTTTGGCCATTTTTCTCTTAACCCCCAAAGCCTTCAAAAATGTCATTTAACCCAATAAGTTTTTCTTGAAATCCTCCAAAATTAATATCGTTAGTTTTGATGTGTCATGTCAAATTCATGTTCGGTCAAATGACCAAAATACCCTAATAAATTGTTAGAAAACCCTTGATAAGTTTTGTTAGTAACTCCTAATATATAGCTTGCTTTGTTGGATATTAGTTATAATTGTACTCATTTTTAAATTATTGAATCTTACTCAATTTATTGTCTTTATGAATATAGCCGAATAAAAATATTTTGTCTTTATTGAATCTTACTCAATTTATTGTCTTTATGAATCTAGTCTAGAAGTAGTTGTCTCTATTAATAATAAGATTAATTAGAGGGAAGTTTAAAGGTTAAGTCCCTAAGTATGTGTAGATAGTTTCTAATGGGAAATTAGTTGTGTAAGAGTATTACCTGATGCAATACGTGCTACCATCTTCTCCCAAGAGTTTTCTTCTATTTATTCTTTTCCAAATGCCCAACATGGGAACGACATGAATGAGGCCTAAATTAAGGAGGGAAGGAGGGGAGGGGAACAAAATCATTGGTCAAAGAACTAGAATCAAAATATTCAGGCTTTCTTAGTAAGTTTTTCTTTGTTTTCATCAAACATCAAAGGAAGAAAACCTCAGAAGGTATTGATGAGATATATGCTTCATTCTTTTAAAACTTGCTGTCATCCACATGGGAACAACTTGAATATGGCCTAGATAGGGGAAAAATTAGGGTATTAAAAGAAAATTTTACCAAAAATAGAAAGCTAGATTGTAATAGTGTAGGAGATCGTAGGAATGGATGACTCTGGTGACCTAGAGGTGACATTGTAAATGGTTACGTCCTTGTGTCGGATGCCGGAATATTTGATTTAACAAAGGGGATGAATGGAGGTGGAGTGGGCTATGTTGGCGTAGGTTGCGGAGGATTTTATCTTGATTAAGAATTGGAATTTCGGTTAGAGGAATTTTGATAATATTTTATTGTTATTTATAGTGATTTAGTGGTAGAGGAATAGTTGTAACTTTTTTATCATTATTGTAAATAATGGTGTGTTTAATGACAAGAGTTAGTGGAAGAAGATTATGAGTGGGTGATTAAATGAAAAGTTGATGCTAATTAATGGGGAGGTTATGAAAGATAGAGTATGTGTGTGTCTTTATGCATGTATGGATATGTATGAATCAATGTATGTATGATATTTAATAAGTGATATTTAGTATGCATATGTATGTGTATTTATGATGTATATATGTGTGTTTGAGGGCATTTTAGAAAAATATTTTAATATAGCAACACACTTTAATAATAGTGAATATCTATTTTTTATTAGTGTATATCTATTTTTACCACTTAAAAACTATAGAAGAAAAACTTATGAAAATTAGTTGTTTGACATGTGTAAACCACAAATAGTGTGTTTTAGATCATAAATATTTCTTCTCATTACTTTCAAATGAATTTTTGACAAACCTCTTTTGGTTAAAGAGTTACAAACTTTAGTTTGATTTTTATTTTACTTCATTTATTCTTCGTGTATAGTGAGTAGTGAAAATGGAAAAATCCATATCTATAAAATAAATCCTTATCAATTAAATAAAAACAGATGGCAAAAATCAGAGAATGCTATAATAAGATATTATTTTTGTAAATATTAATGTATTAGTTTAATAATTAAATATTATTATTTTAAATTATTGATTGTACTAAATTATTTGTTTGTTAATGTAATTTTTATTAAATTATTTAATACAAATCCATAACATCAAACAAGTTATTCACGCATAACGACGTGCTCTATACTAGTCTAATCTAATACTATTATAAAAGTGTGTTGGTATGTTAAAACATTTCTTCCAAAAGCCCTCCAAACCACATACATGCATATATAAAATGAATACACACGTATATAATCACATCACATACACACGCATATACATGATCACATGCATACATTACATAAATAAATTACAACCCTTCAAATTCTTCTCATAACCCCCAATCTTATTAAATCAACTTAATTAGTCATTATTAGATATATCTATTTTTATAAGGGCATGCATCTACTATGTTACGCACATTTCCTAATTAATGTCAAAATTCAAGTTCAATTTATTTAACAGATAAATAATAACTTTCGTGTTTCTAACATTTCAGTTACATCTAATTAAATGTAGACAAATATCTATCTAATACTATTATAAAAGTGTGTTGGTATGTTAAAACATTTCTTCCAAAAGCCTCCAAACCACATACATGCATATATAAAATGAATACATGCATATATAATCACATTACATACACACATACATACATGATCGCATGCATACATTACATAAATAAATTACAACCCTTCAAATTCTTCTCATAACCCCATTTCCTAATTAATGTCAAAATTCAAGTTCAATTTATTTAATGATAAATAATAACTTTCGTGTTTCTAACATTTCAGTTACATTTAATTAAATGTAGACAAATATCTAAAGTAAACAAACAACTTCAACTCTATTTTTTCAATTACATGCATGCACATTCTCCCTCCACTATTCATGATAAACGTTACAAATTTACATGATAAATACTCTTCTACGACTACACATGACTTTATTATACTATTCATGACAAACGTTATAACTATTTGTCTCCCACCATATCACTATAAATAACAACAAAACATTACCAAATCTCTCTAATCAAAATGTCAATCCTTAGATGAAAATGGCAGCGCTACAATCCTAAATAATTCTCCATTGCTCCTTCTAATCAAAATGTAAATCTCTGCATTATTTTCTTTTATGTGTAGGCAATAAAAATTGCCTTAATCCCTACACAGCAACTCGGAATGAGTAAAAGAGCTTAAGGGTCCATCTGAGTGAAGTCAGGTCCGCCTAAAGGTTAAGTTCACCTGAATGCTTGACTTTACAAAATAGACAAAAGTGCTGATATCTCTCGAACCGGAAGGAATTGGGCAAAATGACCGAAACAATTGGCTCCGTCTCGTCGAGATAGTCGATTTTCATATATAATTCGTCCAATTCCGACATACGGTTTGAAAGTTACGACCCGTTCTTCGTAGCATATGAGGAAGGTCGCAAAGCTGCGAGGCTCCCCATTAAAAGAGGAGGTTCGCCTGGCAGCGAGGCTCGACATTCAACCGAGGTTCGCCAAGTAGCGAAACTCTTCATTCAGACGAGGTTCGCCAAGCAGCGAAGCCCTTCACTCAACCGAGGTTCGCCAAGTAGCGAAGCCCTTTATTCAGACGAGGTTCGCCAGTAAATCTCGCATTATTTTCATTATGATGGCCAATCATAATATCTCCGATCATTTTATTGTCTACGGTTAATTGATGAGAACGCATGCTATACCCAACACGAGGATGTGAGAACACCAATGATCCATGTGGTTGATACAAGACGTGAGAACACCAATAAAACCCACAACAACTTCTACCATCCATCGTCTGCCCAAATTCATTCCTCCATTCATCCTAGCCCCTAGAAGTGCTAAGTTAACAGCCAGTGCTCCCTTCATATTTCTTATTTTTATTTTTAGTAAGCTTATTATTTAGTTTTATTTTCATATGTTGTTCTAGGGAGCGATGTTGGTGATGCAGGTGGCGATAGAGTTCAAGATTTGGTAGGAGATGCAAATAATGTTTGAGGAGTTAATTGCTTAAGTATAATACTGTAAAAAAATTGCACTTTGACTTCATGTTGCTTTAGATAGGAATTTAAATGGCTTTTCGACATTAATTTGGAGGATGTATTTTTGTCTGGTGGTGTATACTAATGGTTAACTTGCATTCTTTAATCAGTTGGGGTCTTTCTTTAAGACAACGTCCTTTATCTAGAAAGAATATATTTCCATATGGAGAATGAATGCTACATTGCCATTCACCACTATTAGTCATGAAACAACGTGATCTTCATCTTTGTTCTCCAATCTCCAAATAACAAACTTTTTCTTTTGTTGAGAAAATCCAAATTAACAAACCGACACAATACTTCTCACCATAAAATTCCTTTCATCGGGTTATAATTGCATATTAGACTTGAATTTATCGCAAAGAGATGGGAGAGAGTCTTAATTAAATCTTTAAATTAATATGTTAAAGGGTAAAATAGATAATTTTTTCTTCAAAAACGTTAATTGATTTAATGGAATATTACAAAATAGATTCTCTATCCGTTAATTTATCTCGTGGTAAATAAGGGGATGAAAACAATTTGAAGAGCAAATTTATTTGTGAGGGGTAAATTTTAAAACACATATAACTTGGGGTATACATTAAAAACTCCAAAAGAATAAAGCATTGCAATTTAATATGTAAATCAATTTGTCTAATCTATCTAATCTAATCTAACAATAATAATACTTTAACTTATACTTATTATTTTAGAAGTGTGTCCTATGTTAAAACTTTTTCCCAAAATGTCCTAGAAATTGCATCTACAATTACCGAATTGACCTCATTCACCTCTTAGAGTTTTGACTTTTAATCTTCCCGTAATTAATTTAATAAGGGTTAAACCTCCTGCACATAAATGAAAAATCTCACTTGGAAAATAGAAAAATCTTAGGGGTCATAAAAATTAATGAAGACAAAATGTTCAACCTATTTCTTCCCTCTCAATTTCCGCCAAAATCTTAATCAGATTCACTTCCACATTATACTTTTATATTGCACTATAAACTGGAAAAAAAGGCTATAGGTTAATTATCAGCCTAATGGAATTAGGTAAAATATTGTCTAAGTCTTCACATCACCTTCAACTTTGCATTAATCATGGTGGAGTCTTTCGAGTCCCATGCTTAAATATCTTCATAACATTTCACTTAACATAAAAAAGTCCTTTTGAGTCCTATAGTCAGCCTCCAAATCAAGTTATCTTCAAGTTTAAACTGTCCAAATCACGAATCTTTAACGGTTGCCTCATTTGCTTCTCTCCCTCTCAAGAATCTCTCTATCCTCAAAAGTTAACATTTCCCCTCCAAAAGTTCTCGCTCTTTCTTGCTATCTCTTGCATTTTTGGCCTCTCTATGGGTCACAAGCTCCCCTCAACAAACCCAACCTTATTTCCATCCCTACATATCAACCGACATCAAGGATAATGCCAGCTTTGTGCAATGCTAGAACACGATGTTGCATCTTGGATCATACTCTAACGAGATTGTACTCTTCTTTGTGAATGGCGAGTCGCACCTCGGCCTTGACTGTTGCGAGGTTGTTCGGGTTATCACGCACCAGTGCTCCATTGATGTTTGACTTCGCTGGATTTACCTTTCATGGATTTTGAGATGCTGAGACGCAGTGTTGCCTACAGATGCTGCTATTACTCCCGCGACCAATGATATAGGATTGATTTGGCTGTGGGTTGTTTGCTAATTTTATGGATTATGTACGACATTAATGGAATGCTATTTAACTGACAATAGTTTTTACCTTTTGTCACTATGCAAAATCTTGAAGCTTATAGTAGACTAACAAAACAATTACGATGCAAAATATCACTAATTTGCTTATACAAGTATGAAACACCAAATTGCTCATACGAGTGAAACTTATTACTTATTTAAATAAAAGTTGTGCATAACATTTATTCATTTATTGAATTAACAAGATTTTAATGTAACACATAAGTTCCGTGGGTGTGGACTCGCTAAAACAATGAAAATTGCAAATAACCCCCATGTATAGCTTTAGTAACACTCTTAACTTTTTAGAACCATGGGTATCAAACCGGCGTGGCTAAGGGCATCCCAATCTATGTTCAATATTATCTAATAATTTTAGAAATTACTATAGTTTTCATAATTTTTATTAATAGTTAGCGTTGTTTTCATAAATCATCATAGTGCCCACCAATTTATATTTGAAATAAATAAATTTAATATGGATTTTATGTAGGCTAACAAGTAAATTTAGTCAAACGACCCATAAGAGAAAAAAATGCACACATTAAGTATTCACGATCCCAGTGTTGAATGCACTAAACAATTATCTCCACTATCATTTTCATCAGGTAATGACAACACATTAATCCTCTTAATTTCACCATTACTGTTAAACATTTACGTCTACATAAATATAGACACTTAACTTTTGAACCCCCCACAATTAATTATTAGCTTGACTATTCATCTTCTATGCCTCCTGACGTTTCAAAAGAGTGGAATTAGGTAGTCAAAGCTCTCAGGAGAGGGACTAAAAGTTCTATTAGAGGAGATGATACTTAGAAAGCACATGTTGAAGTTGAGCAAACATCTAGAAGATGTTATTGTGCAATTAATTATATGTGTAAACCAAGTACCTTTTCACCTTTAATTTGCTAGAGAAATGTGCAAATCTATTCTTTTGTTAAATTATGCAAATATTAAGATTCAAATGAGTCAATTTTTTAAAGATCAAATGGCTTTATATGTATTGTTGTCGTGCTTTAAAATATTCTTTTGAGTGCAAGAAGCATCAAATGCATGCACATGAGGTTTTGATCAAACGCTAAAGACTAATTAATCTTGGTATGTTTACTAGAAAAACTATGAAAATAAACCTATGTAATTGTACAATTATTTTTGAGATAATTTTATTGCTTTGGTTCAGTGTGTAATTCATCTAACATCATAGTTTTAAACCACACCATGAATTATACTTGAGAGATGATATCAAAGGCAATGAATTATGGTAGTGATATTACAGATGCTTTTGGTGAGAACATGTCGTTGATTACCAAGTAAATCTCGAAGAATAAGTAACCACATTTGAACGTTTGAAATAAAGTGCATCTTAATTTTAAGGAGTTTTCTAAAGCTAGAAGAGCAGAGATTGAAACATAAGATTGACATTGGAGGTTTGAGAGATGAGAGATGTGGGTGGGGGTAGCAATAGAAGTGGAAGAGGGCGATATCAATTGGGTCCCTTGTGTTTGAGTTTGATGAACCTTTTAAAAAAGTGTGATGATGAATCTGTGGGATTAAAATAAGAAAGTTTATTTTATAAACTATTTTAAAATGGCTAATCTAAAACTTCATTAGAATTTTTGCTTTCCAATTTTGAATCATATGTGTGGTTTAGACATTTCTATTTATTTTCAAAATTGGTTATAATATATCACACATTTGTTCTTAAGAATTCTCAATAATATAACTTTTTTGTTGAAGGTAGCTCATTACGCTTGCTTAAGTTGTTTAAATCAGAGGTAAAATAAACTCAATTTGTTTTTCTTTGAATTGTACTTTCTTGATGAGTATTTTATTCTTTTTAATAGAACTTTGTTAAGCCTATTTGAAAATATTATTGTTTTCTTCAGTTTTTAATATCTAATGATGCATATTTTATAAATGTTTAACTATTAATCTAAATCTATAAAATATAATCACATTAAGAAAACATAAAATAAATATGTCCATGTGTGCGGCGCCGTGCACTATACTAGTACTATTATAAAAGTGTGTTGGATGTTAAAATATTTTCTTTCAAAAATACCCTCCAAAACACATACATGCATACATAAAAGACAAACATGCATATATAAACCATAGCCTTTCAAATCAAACACATGCATACACACATGCACAATAATATACCCCTTCAAATTCTTATCGTTATAACCCCAATCTTATCAAATCAAATCAATTAACTAATTAATTAAAAACATATTATTTTTAACTATAGTATAGCTATTATTTGCTATAGAAAGATAGGCCTATTTTATGCTATACTTTAGATATTAATAAACTTTATATCTATACATGATTATACAACATCAAACAAGTATATACAAAAATATATAATATCAACTTTTATCTTATATCTCTATTGTTTTATATTTTATACCATTATAAAAGTTAATTGGAGTGTCTAAACATTTTTCCCCAAAATACCATGCACCTATCCACTTAATAATAAAACCCTACTTTAATTAAATTAAATTAAATTAATTAAACTTAAAAATAAGTTAAATATATTTAAACCATTGTATGAAAATTCATTACCCTACTATCCGGTCATTATTCACCCAATATTCTTAACTGTTCTTTATTTCCAATTCTCAATTATAACCACTTTAATTAGTTGCACTATACATCAATGCTCATAAATCCTTGACAAATTACCGACCCATAACCTCTCAACTAAGTGCCTCTTCACTCTCCTGGTTGTTTCTCTCTGCTCTCTATATAAGGGCGGATTCTTTAGTCATCATATAGATCTGGGGATATTCATAATCCACTTCACTATCTGTATCAGATTCCATTACTAATTCGTAGTAAGAATTGTCGGAATCAATTTGTAGTTGGTTCACTTCTACGAGGTCCAACTCAAATTCGGATATATCCTCTATGACTATTTCATTTGTGTTTTTCCTTTTAGGACATTCGTTTGCATAGTGGCCGACTTCTTGGCATATGAAACATTTACAAGCCCTTCTAGAGGCTCGGGGTTTTACCGTTAGGTTTTTCTTTTCTTGGGGTTGTTTTCCCCCTTTAGGATTTTTATTCTGTTGCCTAGAAAACTTTCGTTTTCTAAACCTGTATGGTTTTTGGAAGTTCCTTTTATAAGGTTTCCGTTTTTGGTATGATTTAAAACATCCATATACCCATAACCTCTCAACTAAGCGCCTCTTCACTCTCCTGGCTGTTTCTCTCTGCTCTCTACATAAGGGCTATAAAAAGTTCCTCTCAAAGGAAAGCTGAGGGTTTGGAGAAGATTGAGAATCTCTTCAACAATATATGATAACTTTGAAATCTATTATTAGGCTGTGAAGATCTTCGAAACAACTTGGTGGGAACGAGCACATCCTTTCCACTTCTATATGGAGGGGTAGCCGTGGAGCATGGTCATCCTCCACCTTCCAGTTCAACTTTGATTCAATGATGAGGTCGTGAGGAGTACCAGAGAAAGGGGAGATGAGGGTTTTTTTTTACGACGATGATGAGGCGGAGGAGCACCGGAGAGAGGTGCGCACCCCGTTGAGGTTTTGTTGACGACAACGAGGCCGAGAAGCAACCATGGGGAGTCAACGAAGGTGGAGGATAACTGCTAGGCGGTGGGACTTCTTGACAGTTGTGGTAGACAATAATGAGGCTACCATATGTCTCGACGGTGATGACATACGAAGATGAGGCCGCAGGCCTTCTCAAAAAGTGATGATGAGGATGCCGACATGATATTAGGATCGATGCTACTTATTAATTCAAGTTGAAGTAGTATATGCTCTACTTCGAGATTAAAACAATTCATATGTTCGACAAATACAATGTAAAATATATTGTTGCATGTGATTTTAATTATAGGTTATGAATCTCTTTTGCCTCTAGAATAGATCAGAGTTCATTTTATGTGAGTTTTATTATTGTAAGTTGATTATTGCATTGCTTAAGTATCATGTGAGTGTTAGTAAAAATAAAGAAGGAGACATAATTTCGAGGCGGAAACACTTTCCTTAAAGAAATATTTGACCCACTTGATAATTCAAGTTTACTTCAAGTTAATGTAAATTTTCTTCCCAATAGAAAATTGAAATTTTCAAGAAGCAAATCGTGGAACTTTCCACCAATTCTCTGTGAAACAAGTTCGTAGGATTCCACTTTTTTTTTTGAGAGAAAAGTTTTGAGAAAGAAGTAAGTTCTGATGTCAAATTATAGACTATTTATAGGTTTGAAAAAGTGTCTTCAACAGTCATAAATTTTTAAAACACCTCTTGGAAAAAACAGTCATTTTCCAATAGTCAAAAAACAACCATTTTCTAATAGTCTACTTCCAACAGTCACTTGTCTAGTTATAATTTCATAAATTTGAAAAATTAAAATAACAATAACAATAATAGGTAAAATAATATATTCAAAATATATATATAATAAAAAGTTGGAATATTTGAGTGGCAGCGGCAAGCGTGCAAAGTGCTAAATGCGTCTAATAATCGCGTTAAAATTGCGCATTGTTCGTGCTACCCACACGCGGGTTTAGAAGTCTATGCTTTGACCTATTTATCAAAGCCCAATAATCAGTAAATATTTTTAAACCTCTAAAAGAATGCTCTAATATATAATGTGGGACTATCTTGTATTTACAAACAAATACTAACAGTAAGAGTATATGATTGTGTATTATGCAAGTCTAGAACACAACTTTAAACCCTAAAAACAAAGGAAATGAAATATTTTATTTTAGCGTCACATCTCAATGCTCCATTTTTTTTGGTTTTTTGTTCATTTTAATTTGGTGTTGCACGTTTCATTCTTTTGTGGGCGTCTTAAAATTTTGCTGAACGTTAGATGTCTGTGTCCCTTAAATATTTGAATAGGTGAGCAAGTTCAACTATTGTGTGGAGGTAGTTTCTTATTATTTATTTTTAATAATGACAATAAATGGTTATATTATTTAATATTTAAAATATTTATTAATAAATTAATAAAATATTTTTGCATATATATCTAATATTACATATTAATTTAATATTTACAAAAATTGGTCACTGTAGTTTGATACTTAAAATAGTTTTAAAATAACATTATCATAATAAATAAAATCTAATCTTAAATAAACTCTTTTAGTTATTTCAATATAATTAAAATGAATATTACTATATTAATATAGTCACAACCGTGCAGCATACGTGCATATATACTAGTATTCACAAATACCCCGAGTTAAGTTATTGAACTTTGACCAAAGGATCTAACTTATTACATTAAGCTACCAATCAATTGCTTCCTATACACGTAACTTAAATTGACTGAGCTAGCTTCTTCCACTTTATTTTAGAGATATTTTGATCTGCGTAGCTGGCTCTTTCTACTATGTTGAAAAAGTAAAACATTGAAATAGCAACTTGGCAAAGCTCATTCAAAGTAATTAACCTGAACTATCAATTACATCCAATTTTAGGAGTATAATTTTTATCCGCATACAAGGAAGGTGATATATATATATATATATATATATATATATATATATATATATATATATATATATATATATATATATGGAAATATGATTCTAAGAAGCTACCTTAGATTGAATCTAAGGATGCTATGAAATTACGCTATATACAATTAATTTACTCGATCCACTTTGTTCATTTTGATCTATATGTTCGGATGGTGTATAAATTTATAGAATGGTGTATAAATAAAAATTCCATTCATTTTGATCTATAGGTTCGGATGGTGTATAAATAAAAAATTAGGCATATTGGGTTGTAGTTACTCATGCAACAAGTGATTGTAAAATTAATGGTTTTACGACAATATAACTAAACTAACAATAAAAATATGTGTTAGAAGTATTGAAACATCATGATTTTTGTTTTATATATGCTTTAAGACATTTATATCATGATGAATAGAGTGGATCGTCCATTAAAATAGCCCAATTCATGCATTGAGAAGTGCATCTTTAAATTTAAGGCTAAATTACCATTTTGGTATATTTAGTAGCACCCTTTACCAACAAGGTATATTTATTGGCACGGCGATATCAAGGTATATTTAGTTATCCCAGTAATTAAGGATATCCGATCATGGGTAACTTTGAATATAAAATTATAGATTTTTACATATACATCCCTCAAATTTCTTATATTTATAAATCATCCCCTAAATCTTACTTTTGAACCCCTTTTCCTCCTCTCTCCCTCCCTCTCTCCCTCCCTCTTGCGCCCCCCTTCTTCCTCCTCCTTCCTCCTCAGCCGCTCATACCGCCGCCGATGTTTTCTCTGACTTTTGATGTGATGGCGTAGGTGATCGAATCGAGGGCAGAGGTTTCATCTCTTTGGTAGCGATGGCGGATGGTGAGTGAGAAGGAAGGAAAAGAGGAGGGAGAGGAAGGAAGGAGAGAGAGGGAGGGAGGGAGGAAGGAGAAGGGGTTCAAATTAATATTTGGGGATAATTTGTAAATATGAGAAATTTGAGGGATATATATGTAAAAATCTATAATTTTATATTCAAAGTTCACCGCCAGTCGGATAGGCCTTAATGATAATTTTGAAAAACTAAATATACCTTGATGTCACGGTACAATAAATATACCTTGTTGGTAAAGAGTGCTACTAAATATACCAAAATGGTAATTTAGCCTATATATATATATATATATATATATATATATATATATATATATATATATATATATATATTGTTATGGTCATAACCACTAATTATGATTAAAGAGGAAAACCAAGTGTTAATATGGATAAACATTTCGCTCGTCAACTTGGAGGCAGGAACCTCCACTCCCGACCCACGGAGCCTCGCTCAGTCCCATGCGGCCCGTTAAGCGACTATCGCCCGTGGCGACGCGGAAGCGTGTGGGTCGGCCATCAACTCTCTCCCGTGGGCGGCGAAAGCGGTACAGTCATCCGCGCCAACCAATCGGCCGCCTGGGCTGTCCTTCAAGTCGCTTATCCGGCGATGGGGGCGACCGCCATCGCCTTCCAACCGCTAGTCCCCACGGACGATGCGAAGGCGGTACTAGTCGCCCTTCCAACTCGTTATCTACCATAACCCTTCCAACCCGATCGTCGCCTCTCCGAGAAATGCAAAGAACCTAGCCCCCTTTTCTTAGCCATCCGTCCTGCGGGATGATGCGGCGGTACTAGTCGTCCCCTTCAACTAATTACTCTAATGGGCGCTCAAGAGGCCGGAGTCGACGCCCGGCCTCAGCTCCCCTCTCTCTCATCCTATGTGGTTCCCTCCACTTTCGAGCGGTTATCTGGTATTGAACCCATCAACATCGCATTAAATGCACTTGACAGCCCCTTAACTCCTCCATCGCTCACGGTATTTAAGGCACCTCGGACCCATGCAGCTACAGGTGCCGCCAATTCCATCCCATTTAATGGCGAATAGACCACACTAACCCTCAAATTACCCGCAACTTGACACCTATAAAGGCCAGCCCTCGTAGCAGACAAAGAGGTTCTCAGCCAATCACTGGCTCACACGTGGAAGAGAGGGCTGACTTATCTGTAGTTTCTCAGCCAATGGAAAGATGAAAATACCCCCACAATCCTAGGTATAAGTAGCAATATGAACAGCAAACCAAGTAAGTGATTTTCTCTGAGTGAATTTCCTCTCCCTATTTTTCAACCATCTATACTAACTTGACCATCGGAGGAACCACCGGAGATCCCAACTCCGCCTCTTCCGCAGGTGTTCTCTTGCTGTAGGTGAACCCCCTGACCGGAGCAACGTCACCGAACATTAGGAGAGAAGGCGGACTCCACTCTCTTAAAAGCTAAACTCACATCGAGGTTAGTGACTGTAATTATATACATCAACAGTTTGGCGCCCACCGCGGGGCAGGCTTTCTTCTTCTTGCAATCATGTCCGGCGGTGATGATCTTTCCGGGTCGGGGAACCTACCAGCGGGCTATGTCACTCAAGCCCAACTCCAGGAATCTACCGAGAAGATCACTCAGACCATGCAAGCAACATACAAACCCAGCTCAGAGCTCTTGCCGATGAACTCTTCACTCACCTCCTTGCTCTCGCAGCACAGCCAGCGCCATCAGAAACCGCGGCGGACCAACCCTCCGCCAGCCGTCATTCTACTGTTCAAGGTGACCGCCGATTTGTCTTGCGGCAAACTCCGCTCCCGGAGACTCCTTACATTGATAAATCAAGAAGGCATCACCAAGAGCGCGCCGCCACACCGCTGTAGAAGCAGCCGGCTCAATGCGCCAACTCCAGACGCCGTTCCCTCGTCTTCGACCTCACCGATGAGAGCCCTGCTCCTAGCCAAGGCGCAAAGGAACTAGCAGGCACAGCCTCGAGACCTCACACTGCGCTCGCGGCACCACTCCCAACTACCCACCAGTGTACAGGCGACTATAATCAGGTATATCAACCTGTCGCCGATGCTTTTGGAGGGAACACTCCCTTCACCGACTCCATCATGAGAGCGCCGGCCGAGAAGTTCAAGATGCCGACGATGGACAAGTATGGGGGTGATAGAGACCCGGCCGAGCATGTTCAAGACTACCACAACACCATGATCATGATGCAGGCGCCGGAAGCGACTATCTGTCATTGCTTCCCGGTCACTTTGACACAGAGCGCCAAGCTTTGGTGGAACTCATTAGAGAAGAAGTCCATTGGAAGCTTCGAAGACTTGAGTCGGAAGTTTATCCATCATTTCTTGGCCAACGCCAAGCCCAAACTGCCATCCAGTGTGCTCATCCAGACCAAGCAAGAGCCAGGTGAGAGCCTTATGGCCTACATAAAGAGATTTCAAGCGAAGAGGCAAGAAGTCGAAGATCAAGGGAACAAAGTCACCATGGCAGCTCTGGTGGCGGGATTGTGACCGGGCGACTTGTCTAAAGCCCTCAACAAGAAGCCCATCAGAAGTTATGAGCATTTGATGTCCAAAGCCCATGCTTACATGAACATGGAAGAAGCTTAAGCTTACAAGATCGCAACAGAGGCCGAATCCAGCAAGGCGGTCACTCCTGTTTTGGCGTCCACCCCATCGACAGCACCAACGTCTCATCCTTCTCAGCCGACTCCATATGTGGCTCCCCCTGTGGCTCCAGCCGCCCCTCCTACTAGGTTGACCCAAGATCCACCTCGGAGGGAAGAACCCATAAATATCCCAAGGAATCCTCCTCCCAAGAACAACTGTAATGGTCGGTTCGATAGGAGAGAGGATAGAAGAGCAGACGCTCCCCCTCCAGTATTCACAGTCCTCAACACATCCCTTTCTGGGGCCCTAGACAAGGCCTAGAGGGAGGGACTCCTAAATAAGCCCCCTCTGCAGATGAGGTCGGATCCAAACAAGAGAGATCCACGACGATTTTGTCGATCCCACAGAGATCACGGTCACGACACTCGAGACTGCCGTGTTCTCCAGAGGGACATTGAAGACCTCATTCAGAGAGGCTTCTTGAAGAATTTGATCTACAGGGATCAACATCCCAAGAGGGACGACCACAGACCTCGCTCTCGATCTCCCCGACCTCGACCCAACTCGGAGCATAGAGAAGTCGAGCAGGGGAGTCGGGGGGTTATCAACACCATCAGCGGGGGTCCTACTTTAGGAGGGGAGTCCAACAACGCCCGAAAGAGATATGCCAAGCATGCTTTGCGGGTGAACAGCTGTGACAAGAAGCCGAAGGCAGATGTATCCATCTCCTTCAGTGAGGCCGACTTGGAAGGAGTCGAGACACCTCATGACGACCCCATCATCATCTCAGGCGACATTTACGGCTTCAAGGTGAAGAGAATCATGATCGACACCGGGAGCTCTGTCGATATATTGTTCTTGGATGCATTCAACCGCATGGGTATTGACAGATCCAAGCTCCAGCCATCTTTGGGTCCTTTGATTGGTTTCACAGGACATTCTCAGCTACCAGAGGGGCAAATCACCCTCCATTTGCACATTGGCAGCCCATGCCAATCGGCTGTTGGCGTCGGTTAGTAGTGATGGACATCAAGTCGGCGCATAACGTCACCCTGGGTCAGACGTCCCTCCATCACTTGCGAGCCATCCCGTCCACCTATCATCAGATGATCAAGTTCCTAATATCAAGAGGGGTCGGGATAGTCCGGAGTGACCAGAAGGAGGCCCGTGCTTGCTATGTGCTCTCCACCAAGGGAAAAGGAGTCGCAACCGCCATGCCCATCGAGAAGACGGCTCACCAGCTCAAGGAGAAGACGGAGCGCGAAAGGATGACTCCAGTTGAAGACCTCCATGAGATCCCGGTCGACTACAAGGGCGAGAAGGCGCTCAGGATTGGGTCCAGCCTCTCGAAACCATTAAGAGGTGTGATAATTGCTTTTCTTTTATCTAATCTTGATGTGTTTGCTTGGGGTCCAGAAGACATGCCGGGCATTTCACCCCATGTCATTTGCCATGAGCTCTCTGTCGACCGACATGCCAAGCGCTTAGGCAGAAGAAAGGCAGGGGCGGCGGCAAAGGGCGGCAGCAGAGGAGGTCGAGCGGCTCCTGAAAGCCGACTTCATTCGGGAGGTCCAATATCCCAAATGGTTGTCCAACGTCGTCCTAGTGAAGAAATCTAGCGGCAAATGGAGGACATGTGTCAACTTCACCGACCTCAACAAAGCCTGCCCCAAGGATAGCTACCCTCTTCCTCACATCGATCAGTTCGTGGACGAAAGTGCAGGACATCAGCTGCTGAGCTTCTTGGACGCTTTCTCAGGCTACAACCAGATCCGCATGGCGGAGCATGATCAGGAGAAGACGTCCTTTATCACCGACCGAGACACATTTTGCTACAAAGTTATGCCCTTTGGTCTCAAGAACGCCGATGCGACCTATCAGAGGCTAGTCAATAAGATCTTTAAGCCCCAACTCGGCCACAATGTGGAAGCTTATGTGGACGACATCCTGGTGAAGTCGAGACTTGCAGCCGCTCATATTGCCGACCTGGAGGAAACCTTCACCACCCTCCAACGCTACCGCATGAAGCTCAACCCTCCTAAGTGTGCTTTTGGGGTACAGTCGGGAAAATTTTTGGGGTTCATGATCACCCAAAGGGGCATTGAGATCAATGAAATTGCCCTAGAGGGGGGTGAATAGGGCAATATGCTAATCTAATCCGAATTAATGTAAAATTGAAACTAAACAAATATATATCCTAGCAAGTATGATATACAAAGAATAATATGCAAGGATATGTAATATACACAAAGAGTAAACAAAAGTAAACAAGTGTAAATAAGATAGGGAGATAAAACAAATGAGAGCAAGGCAATAAAGATGAACAAGATGAATGCGCCAAGCAAACTTCAAACACAATAATATGTTCACGAGGTTCGGTCAACCAACGACCTACGTCCCCGTTCCTCACCTCGAGGAGATCTCCACTATATCAACCGGGTTTTCTACGCTCACCCGAATAACGTTTACACCACACTATCTCGGTTTTCTAGCTCACCGAAAACTTTACAATCACTCACAATGTACTTACACTAACTACCACCTCAAGTGTTGGTCTCTAGTCCATGTCTCCCTCAAGTGCTCGGATTTACCACCTCTCCCTAGGCTTTACTACCGACGCCACTCCTCTTGGGACAACCCCGTCTCTCACCACACACTCCTCTCGGTGTACTAGTGTAATGCAATGTGATCTCACAATTAAAGCGCACAAATACAAATGTTTGTTCTCTATGGATGAGAACTCAATTAAGCACAACTCAATGTTACAAACTCTCACAACCCCAATATACTGTGTATGAAAATACTAAAAGCTCAAGTGGGTGTGTGTAACAATGAGATTTAATCAAAACTAAACACAATTAAAATCTAGCTTTAATAAAAATGATTAACAAACAAATAAATGTAAAGCTAGAAAGAGTTTAGAAACACTTCTCTAAAGATCAAGAGTGAGAGAGAGATGAGTGAAAGCTCAAACACCAAAGGATGATCTCCTCTTCCTCTTGTAAAACTTTGCTCCACAAAATAAACTTGAAACAAGACTTGAATGCCTTAAACAATCTTAAATAAAACTTAAAAACTCTCTTAAACTTCTTTTAAAACATTCTCTCTGTTTTTTTTTTTTTTTAGAAATGAATGGGGGCATGAGGTATATATAGGCTCATGAAATAACCCCAAAAACAACCAGCAAAACACTCAAAAACAAAAACTAGCCGTTACTAGCCGTTATAGACTGAAAAGACCAAAATACCCCAAAATCCACATTCTGGAAATTTATATATCTGGTTTTGTAAAACAAATTAAAAATAGTAACGCAACTCCAAAATCATGAAATTTTTAGAGAAGTTTCTAAACATGTATATGAACATGTTAGAGAAATAATTTCTAAAATATCACTTACCGTTTGTGAGAAATAATTATTTGAACACAGATAAATAGTTTCTAAAAACTGCTGAAAACTTCTTTTGTAAATTCAATTGAAAATAACAAAACAACTCCAAAATTAGTAAAATTGGGAAAATGTTTGTATATATAAATATAAACATGTAAATGAAGAAATTTTTAAATTGCATTTTCCAATTGTTAAAACTCATCTGTTTTGTAAAATCATGAAAAATACGATATGTGAATAGCATGATTTTGAACATGAACAAGTATTTTGATCTTGTGATTTGGTTTATGGACTTTATATAAGATATAAATTAATGTGATAAAGTCAATGAACCATGAATATAATAAATTCTCAATTTTAACTTGTTTTGCAATAGAAACCAAAAGTGTGTATCGTGTATGTTCGTGCATGTTTGAAAAGATATAAACTTGAGATTTTTTCAAACATGTTTTGAAACACTTTCCAATGGATTTATAAACTTGAGAAAAGATATAAAAACATGTTGTTAAGTCTATAATCCAAAACGGTGATAAATCAAAATAAATGTGTGTGTGTATGAATCTTGAGCTCTAAGTATAAACACACAAGGTATAAACACCTAAACTAATGTACCCAAGCTTGAGATCTTCAATAAGCTTATCTTGGTTCTGGATGAAGCTTGATCTTAAATCTTGACTTGAATTGCATTGCTTCACTCCACTATTCCTCCCATCCTCCAATGGATATGATGTGTAGGCAAGTCCATCCAACCTCCAACACCTTGTTTGCCTACAATAAACATGAAAACACAAACACTAGACAAACGAGATTAGTTATAAATTGTTTGTTAAAACATTATCATAACCAAAGAACTAACAATCAACCCGGGAAGATAGGAGCCATTGGCGACTCCACTGGCCAGCACCATGAAGGACATCCGAGACTCAATATAGCCGCAGAGACGTTTTCTCCAAGTCACCGAGAGAAGCCTCCCTTTCTTTAAGATACTTAGGGAACCAAAGACCCGTGAAGAAATTAGAGTGGATCAAGAGTCTTTGCGCGCCTTCAAGGAACTCAAAGCTTATCGAGCACCAAGCCACTCTTGAGCCAACCAATGGAAGGGGAAACCATGTACCTATACTTGGTATCTCTCACAAGCCGTGAGCTCGGCGCCGTCAGAAGAAGACCATATCCGAAGCCGGTTTACTATGTCAGTAGGATCCTAAGGCGAGGCTGAACTATCCTTGGTCAAGAAAGCATCCTTCGTCCTCATCACCACTGCCGTGAGCTTCGTCCCATACTTTCAAGCACACCCTATCATTGTGCGAGGGCCGAGCCTAGATGAAGAAGTCCTCGGGGTCCCACCACATCTAGGAGGAGGATGGTTGCGTGCGTCGAGCTCAGCCGAATATGACGTCAGGATTCGAGGCCAGGACCACCATCAAGGCGCAAGCTTTGGTGACTTCCTTATAGAGTCCACCTCGCCAGATGGAGAACCGGCCGACCTCGCCGTTCTGATCAACCGACATCAAGGATAATGCCACTTTGTGCAATGCTAGAACACGATGTTGCATCTTGGATCATACTCTAACGAGATTGTACTCTTCTTTGTGAATGGCGAAGCGCACTCGGCCTTGATCATGCGAGGTTGTTCGTTATCACACTGCTGCTCCATTGATGTTTGACTTCACTGGATTTACCTTTCATGGATTTTGAGATGCCGAGACGCAGGTGTTGCTTCACGATGCCGCTATTCCCGCACCAATGATATAGGATTGATTTGGTCAGGGTTGTTTGCTAATTTTATGGATTATGTACGACATTAATGGAATGCTATTTAACCAATAGTTTTACCTTTTGTCACTATGCAAAATCTTGAAGCTTATAGTAGACTAACAAAACAATTACGATGCAAAATATCACTAATTTGCTTATACAAGTATGAAACACCAAATTGCTCATACGAGTGAAACTTATTACTTATTTAAATAAAAGTTGTGCATAACATTTATTCATTTATTGAATTAACAAGATTTTAATGTAACACATAAGTTCCGTGGGTGTGGACTCGCTAAAACAATGAAAATTGCAAATAACCCCCCATGTATAGCTTTAGTAACACTCTTAACTTTTTTAGAACCATGGGTATCAAACCCCGAGCGTGGCTAAGGGGCATCCCAATCTATGTTCAATATTATCTAATAATTTTTAGAAATTACTATAGTTTTCATAATTTTTTATTAATAGTTAGGCGTTGTTTTCATAAATCATCATAGTGCCCACCAATTTATATTTGAAATAAATAAATTTAATATGGATTTTATGTAGGCTAACAAGTAAATTTAGTCAAACGACCCATAAGAGAAAAAAATGCACACATTAAGTATTCACGATCCCAGTGTTGAATGCACTAAACAATTATCTCCACTATCATTTTCATCGTAATGACAACACATTAATCCTCTTAATTTCACCATTACTTAAACATTTACGCCTACATAAATATAGACACTTAACTTTTGAACCCCACAATTAATTATTAGCTTGACTATTCATCTTCTATGCCTCGACGCTTCAAAAGAGTGGAATTTAGTCAAAGCTCTCGGAGAGGGACTAAAAGTTCTATTAGAGGAGATGATACTTGCGAGAAAGCACATGTTGAAGTTGAGCAAACATCTAGAAGATGTTATTGCTGCAATTAATTATACGTAAACCAAGTACCTTTTCACCTTTAATTTGCTAGAGAAATGTGCAAATCTATTCTTTTGTTAAATTATGCAAATATTAAGATTCAAATGAGTCAATTTTTTAAAGATCAAATGGCTTTATATGTATTGTTGTCGTTTTAAAATATTCTTTTGAGTGCAAGAAGCATCAAATGCATGCACATGAGGTTTTTGATCAAACGTTAAAGACTAATTAATCTTGGTATGTTTACTAGAAAACTATGAAAATAAACCTATGTAATTGTACAATTATTTTTGAGATAATTTTATTGCTTTGGTTCAGTGTGTAATTCATCTAACATCATAGTTTTAAACCACACCATGAATTATACTTGAGAGATGATATCAAAGGCAATGAATTATGACCTGAGGCTGATATTACATGCTTTTGGTGAGAACATGTCGTTGATTACCAAGTAAATCTCAAGAATAAGTAACCACATTTGAACGTTTGAAATAAAGTGCATCTTAAGGAGTTTTCTAAAGCTAGAAGAGCAGAGATTGAAACATAAGATTGACATTGGAGGTTTGAGAGATGAGAGAGATGTGGGTTGGGGGGGGGTAGCAATAGAAGTGGAAGAGGGCAGATATCAATTGGGTCCCTTGTGTTTGAGTTTGATGAACCTTTTAAAAAAGTGTGATGATGAATCTGTGGGATTAAAATAAGAAAGTTTATTTTATAAACTATTTTAAAATGGCTAATCTAAAACTTCATTAGAATTTTGCTTTCCAATTTTTGAATCATATGTGTGCGGTTTAGACATTTCTATTTATTTTCAAAATTGGTTATAATATATCACACATTTGTTCTTAAGAATTCTCAATAATATAACTTTTTTTGTTGAAGGTAGCTCATTGCGCTTGCTTTAGTTGTTTAAATCAGAGGTAAAATAAACTCAATTTGTTTTTCTTTGAATTGTACTTTCTTGATGAGTATTTTATTCTTTTTAATAGAACTTTGTTAAGCCTATTTGAAAATATTATTTTTTCAGTTTTAATATCTAATGATGCATATTTTATAAATGTTTAACTATTAATCTAAATCTATAAAATATAATCACATTAAGAAAACATAAAATAAATATGTCCATGTGCAAATGACGCGGCACTATACTAGTACTATTATAAAAGTGTGTTGGATGTTAAAATATTTTCTTTCAAAAATACCCTCCAAAACACATACATGCATACATAAAAGACAAACATGCATATATAAACCATAGCCTTTCAAATCAAACACATGCATACACACATGCACAATAATATACCCCTTCAAATTCTTATCGTTATAACCCCCAATCTTATCAAATCAAATCAATTAACTAATTAATTAAAAACATATTATTTTTAACTATAGTATAGCTATTATTTGCTATAGAAAGATAGGCCTATTTTATGCTATACTTTAGATATTAATAAACTTTATATCTATACATGATTATACAACATCAAACAAGTATATACAAAAATATATAATATCAACTTTTATCTTATATCTCTATTGTTTTATATTTTATACCATTATAAAAGTTAATTGGAGTGTCTAAACATTTTTCCCCAAAATACCATGCACCTATCCACTTAATAATAAAACCCTACTTTAATTAAATTAAATTAAATTAATTAAACTTAAAAATAAGTTAAATATATTTAAACCATTGTATGAAAATTCATTACCCTACTATCCGGTCATTATTCACCCAATATTCTTAACTGTTCTTTATTTCCAATTCTCAATTATAACCACTTTAATTAGTTGCACTATACATCAATGCTCATAAATCCTTGACAAATTAATGACCCATAACCTCTCAACTAAGTGCCTCTTCACTCTCTCGGTTGTTTCTCTCTCTCTCTATATAAGGGGGATTCTTTAGTCATCATATAGATCTGGGATATTCATAATCCACTTCACTATCTCAGACGATTCCATTACTAATTGTAGTAGTAAGAATTGTCGGAATCAATTTGTAGTTGGTTCACTTCTACGAGGTCCAACTCAAATTCGGATATATCCTCTATGACTATTTCATTTGTGTTTTTCCTTTTAGGACATTCGTTTGCATAGTGGCCGACTTCTTGGCATATGAAACATTTACAAGCCCTTCTAGAGGCTCGGGGTTTTACCGTTAGGTTTTTCTTTTCTTGGTTGTTTTCCCCTTTAGGATTTTTATTCATGCCTAAAACTTTCGCTCTAAACCCTGTATGGTTTTGGAAGTTCCTTTTATAAGGTTTCCGCTTTTGGTATGATTTAAAACATCCATATACCCATAACCTCTCAACTAAGCCTCTTCACTCTCCTCTGCTTCTTTCTGCTCTCTACATAAGGGCTATAAAAGTTCCTCTCAAAGGAAAGCTGAGGGTTTGGAGAAGATTGAGAATCTCTTCAACAATATATGATAACTTTGAAATCTATTATTAGGCTGTGAAGATCTTCGAAACAACTTGGTGGGAACGAGCACATCCTTTCCACTTCTATATGGAGGGGTAGCCGTGGAGCATGGTCATCCTCCACCTTCCAGTTCAACTTTGATTCAATGATGAGGTCGTGAGGAGTACCAGAAAGGGGAGGAGTTTTACGACGATGATGAGGCGGAGGAGCACCGGAGAGAACCCCGTTGAGGTTTTGTTGACGACAACGAGGCCGAGCAACCATGGGGAGTCAACGAAGGTGGAGGATAACTGCTAGGCGGTGGGACTTCTTGACAGTTGTGGTAGACAATAATGAGGCTACCATATGTCTCGACGGTGATGACATACGAAGATGAGGCCGCAGGCCTTCTCAAAAGTGATGATGAGGATGCCGACATGATATTAGGATCGATGCTACTTATTAATTCAAGTTGAAGTAGTATATGCTCTACTTCGAGATTAAAACAATTCATATGTTCGACAAATACAATGTAAAATATATTGTTGCATGTGATTTTTAATTATAGGTTATGAATCTCTTTTGCCTCTAGAATAGATCAGAGTTCATTTTATGTGAGTTTTATTATTGTAAGTTGATTATTGCATTGCTTAAGTATCATGTGAGTGTTAGTAAAAATAAAGAAGGAGACATAATTTCTGATGAAACACTTTCCTTAAAGAAATATTTGACCCACTTGATAATTCAAGTTTACTTCAAGTTAATGTAAATTTTCTTCCCAATAGAAAATTGAAATTTTCAAGAAGCAAATCGTGGAACTTTCCACCAATTCTCTGAAACAAGTTCGTAGGATTCCACTTTTTTTTTGAGAGAAAAGTTTTGAGAAAGAAGTAAGTTCTCGATGTCCGAAATTATAGACTATTTATAGGTTTGAAAAAGTGTCTTCAACAATCATAAATTTTAAAACACCTCTTGAAAAAAATATTTTCCAATAGTCAAAAACAACCATTTTCTAATAGTCTACTTCCACAAATCACTTGTCTAGTTATAATTTCATAAATTTGAAAAATTAAAATAACAATAACAATAATAGGTAAAATAATATATTCAAAATATATATATAATAAAAAGTTGGAATATTTGAGTGGCAAGCAAGCGGCAAAGTGCTAAATGCGCCTAATAATCGCTAAAATTGCGATAGTTTGTATATCAAGACGCTGGTTTAGAAGTCTATGCTTTGACCTATTTATCAAAGCCCAATAATCAGTAAATATTTTAAACCTCTAAAAG
Source organism: Asparagus setaceus (assembly GCA_012295165.1). Classification (NCBI taxonomy): domain Eukaryota; kingdom Viridiplantae; phylum Streptophyta; class Magnoliopsida; order Asparagales; family Asparagaceae; genus Asparagus; species Asparagus setaceus. The sequence continues at coordinate 68,431,343 of CM022701.1, read as the reverse complement.
AATGCTCTAATATATAATGTGGGACTATCTTGTATTTACAAACAAATACTAACAGTAAGAGTATATGATTGTGTATTATGCAAGTCTAGAACACAACTTTAAACCCTAAAAACAAAGGAAATGAAATATTTTATTTTAGCGTCACATCTCAATGCTCCATTTTTTTGGTTTTGTTCATTTTAATTTGGTGTTGCACGTTTCATTCTTTTGTGGGCGTCTTAAAATTTTTGCTGAACGTTAGATGTCTGTGTCCTTAAATATTTGAATAGGTGAGCAAGTTCAACTATTGTGTGGAGGTAGTTTCTTATTATTTATTTTTAATAATGACAATAAATGGTTATATTATTT